>JBAMBO010001815.1:0-63511 GCA_037044535.1 Lordiphosa magnipectinata
GAATTGAGAATATAATCTTGGGTTAAAGGGTTCTCGTCTCTGTCAAATTCTGACACCGTTTCGTCTCGTTTCAAGATTATAATCATGGTTTTAGATTGATTTTTTGCTGCCTACAGGCAATTAATGAGGAAAAATTAAGTACAGTTTGAGAGTCACTGCTTTAACTTCACCCTATGTTTGCTTGGCTCGAATCGTTTCAAAGCGAATGGCGATGCGTACATATCCAAATTGTTGATGTGGATGACCCTTACGGAAATTGGCCCATATTCGCAACGACACAAACTAGACGGCCATAACAAGGTCTTTCTCCACAAAATCAGACTATAGCACTAATGTGTCGGCTGTTTGGATATCGTAGACTGTTTTTATAGATGGATTATTGGAGGGCTCTCGGTGATTATATAACTTCCACGGGCAGGCCTCATGTTGAATATGCAACTCTCCCTGGGGCTGGCTGTTGGTAGTGGCCACCAGGGACTGGAGAGTTATCTACTGGCTGATCTCAATGAATGGGCTCTAGGTTATTTGACCCAATTGTTACTACTAGGACGTTACTAGGTAGCCGAACTCGCTCTCTCGCTCTCTTTGCTTGCTTCTTAAATATCAGTCTGTAAACAACAGTTGCGAGCGACGCATCTCCGCGGACGAGTTTTTTGTGTTCTGCTTCTTAGTTCGCTCTCTTTTGTATTTTTATAAGAAGCTGTGAAAGAGCGAGTGCGGCTACCTAGTTAAGTATATCTTGCTTTTCACTTGATGAACTTGAGCGACACGTTCGCTTAGCTCCAGCCAGACTCTAGTACTTACTCTATCAGAACTTTTTCACCGCGGCAAGGGCTAAACCGACTTGACCTTTTTGTAACTAGACTATACCTGGTCTGCTCACACCAACGGCAGACATAGGATATTGCATGTGTGGGCGTCGGATCCCAACGGTATTGTCGGATGATCATACTGATAATCACTCGAACTCACATACAAGAACAGTTGGTAATTGGACTTTTTGAGTCAAATTTGATATGAGATTGAAATTTAATTGTGACATTGGCGCTCTTTCGCCATGTTCGCCAATGCCCTACGATTTCTACTACTATTTTAAACATGAACAGCCAGCAGAAGTACTTGCATATAGAGCATATCTATTACCCTTACATTTGGCCAGAACAGTAACGATCGCACTGCGGCAAGAAAGAGTGCATACTTGATACTTGGTTTCACGTTCTCTCTACACAACAATGCTTTCCATTAACAGTTGATAGCTATTTAGAACTCTTTCAGCTTCGCCTTGATATGTTCCATAAAAGACATATTTACTGACAAGAGAACTCCCAGGTACTTGTATCGTCTGACTATTTCTAGGGGGACACCCTCCATGTTCCAGGTTTCATTACGAGCCTAGCGGTCTTCACCTGCCCTAATGACCATTATCTTTTGTTTCTCCGTATTGCTTTGAATCTTACATAGTGGTTCCATTCCATACTGCGGCACTACTATATAGTGGATACGTCTAAGTTACTAAGCTTGTAGAAGAGACTTCTCCGGTTCACCGTATCGAATGCAGCCTTAAAATCGATGAATCGCTTTGGCAGTCAGAGCGAAAATGCTGTCTCTAGTCTTTCCGAAAGCCAAAATGGCATTCGCAGAGCGTGACAGTATCTTGTATTCAAGTTTTTAAACGGCTAAGGAGAACTCCTGCAAATATTTTCATTACAACATTTAAACAGAAGATGCCTCTGCAGTTGTTGGCCAAGGTAGGATCTGCTTTTTGTATGTATATGGGGATAATTATACTTCGCTTAAAGGAAGCTTGGAGCATTACCAAAATATTCTAGGTATTCTATACCTATATAAGTGAACAAAAATGAATGGCACACAAAGTTGAACAAGTGAACATGTTTTGCTACAATTGTTATAGTTTTGTACTCTCTCAGTAAGCGTTTACTCGGTTGTTCTCTTATGTTCAGTTACTCCTCGGTCAGTTGTTCTATTGTTCAGCTAAGGAAGTGATATAACGAAGCCTTAACCCACCATTAACTAACTATTCAGCTTATAAAACTTAAATTTACTTTGTTTCTTCATATATTTCTCATTATTTCCAAATTGATTAACCCTTCTTTTCCCTTATTCTCGTCCCCTTCGTTTTCTATAGTGTGTCAATGCAATGGTCATGCCCGACGCTGTCGCTTCAATTTGGAATTGTATAAACTATCTGGTCGTGTTTCTGGCGGCGTTTGCTACAATTGTCAACACGATACGACGGGACGCTATTGTCATTATTGTCGCGAAGGCTACTATCGAGATGCCACCAAGCCGCCAAATCATCGCAAAGTGTGCAAGCGTAAGTCATCAATCAGCCAACAGACAGTTGGACAGCCTCTAATGAGGCTTTGTGTCTTCCATCTCTTTTTTCATGCCACCAGGCTGCGATTGTCATCCAGTTGGCTCCACGGGCAAGACCTGCAATCATCTGAGTGGACAGTGTCCCTGCAAGGAAGGTGTCACCGGACTGACCTGCAATCGCTGTGCCCGTGGCTATCAACAGACGCGCTCCCATGTGGCGCCGTGCATCAGTAAGTGTGCCGTGGGTTTTGAGTGTTGAGCCCTCATTTGTTAATCTCGTCGCTCTTCCAATTAACAGAAGTGCCCACCAATGCGAACATGATACAGGCCGAAAGTGCTGGAGGAGGCGGTGGTGGTGCTGGAAACGGTGACTACAAGGATGGCGGCGGCTCCCAGGCTGAGGAAATGAAAAAATGTAAGTGCAAATTAATGTGTGGAAAACGGAGATTTTAGTGATTGAACTTCTTCACAGATTGCGGCAAGTGCAAGGCCAGTCCCAAGAAGCTGAATCTGAATAAATTTTGTATGGAGGATTATGGTGAGTGTATAGCTAGCTTCTATAGCTTCATCTTTATCAAATGTCCCTCTCTTCCAGCCATTCTGGCCAAAGTAATTGGTCATGATCGCGCCTCCCAGGACATTAGCACCGAAAAGTTCTCCATAGAACGTCAGAATGAGATCTACAAATATGAGATCAATATACAGACAATTTTCAAAAGGAATCCGATGTCGGGCACAACCAGCTCCCTGCTGGGTCGTGGCAATATGATGCTATTGGTGCCACGTAAAAGCATCGAGTGCCAGTGTCCCAAAATCAAGCTTAACAAGTAAGTAATCTGTAGACCCAAGTCATATGTAGGTTGTACGAATACATATCCCTTCTCAGATCGTATCTCATACTTGGACGCGACTCGGAGGCAGCGCCTGGCTACTTAGCCATTGGTCCCAGTTCAGTTGTCTTGGAGTGGAAGGATGAGTGGTCGTTGCGCATGAAGCGCTTCCAGCGGCGTGCCCGCAAATGCAGTTGAATCGAACCGGAAACGGAATATGTCAGAGCGGATTTCAATTTCATACACTTGGCTAGGTATCGGTTTTTGTATAAATTGTACAGTTTACTCAAGTTTCTGACCTTCTTCGGCATCATGCTCTAATCAGTTAAAAACACAGCGGAGTCCATTCAACAATAGCAACCAACCACTTCCATACCCTTCCCAACACACTAGGTAAGCTGCTTCGTCGGAAGGGGCATTCTAGTCGAATTGAAATGCTTTTGACACAACTACAAACACATTCACACACTCACACACACACACACTCAAGTAAATACAACTAGTAAATAATGAAATCCTTAAACAAAAACCAAATGCTAATTACAGTTACGTGCTGGAGAGTCGGATGTGGGATGACGCGGTGGGGTGGGATGTGGCTATAAAATACAGTTATAAATTGAAAACAAGTGCGAAAAAGTGTTAAACATTAAACGTCGCGTGTCGCGAGACCAGACCCACAGAAATAGGTTGAAGAGTGACAGAGTGAGAGGGGGTTGGGGAGGGGGAAGGGGCAGAGTCAACACATAAGTGCAGTCATAAACCAACAAACATGACCAGGCCTCTAGACCAGACAGATGGCACACTTTGGCAGGGGTATTCAATGTATAAATTTTCATTGAAAGAAAAGTTTATAAAAAATGTTTCGAATAAAAGTTGAGCTACTTCATCGGCAGTTGGCCAGCGACTGAAAAGCTGTTTGCTCTCTTGGGACAAGCCTATGTTTATATTGGGCTCTTGTCGGTGTCAATCGCTAATCTAAACCACCTAAAACAAAAACTTTTAATCATCTTAAATCAACCCTAAGAGCGCGCGCACACATGCGGCTGAAAGATGAACTGATGGCAGAACTTGACAAATGACCACGCTCCGTGCATGGTAGTGTGCACAACAAGCACTGGTTTGATTTTTAAATTTCCGTTGTAAGTTCAGCTTTGCTGACGTACTAAAATATCATGGTCAGCCGTTAGTTCATCTTTTAGTCGTATGTGTGCGCACGCCCTAAGTCGGTTTTTACACGTTTTTACAGCTTAATGAAGCATATAAAACGTTCTTGCTTGTAAGTTTGAACTGTAGTGGTGTCACTTGCCCTTCTAAGCCTATTACCCCACAATCAAAAGCTTTTTTTCTGAATTTTGCTTTATTCAATCAAATTATTTGAAAAATTTATCTCCAAGTTGTTTTGGTTACCTTATTTAATATTGATATCCTTTGGATTTAGATCAGTGGTGTCCAAACTCACACAATCAAGCATTGCGCTTGTGTGCGTAGCAGCGAATCACGAAGTAAACATGTTTACATTTCAACATGAGCCACAAGCAAACGAACCAAACGAACGAGCCTCGTGAGAGAACAAAAAGCCGAACACGCCCATCATTTGTAAAACACACGTATTCTCTCTCTTTATACGTGTGTCAGTTGCGACGCCGGCAGAATTATGAGTTCCTATCCCATGGGATAGGTTATTGGTATTTTGGACACCACTGTTCTAAGTCAAGGGTCGGCAATGTCAGCAGAGAAGCTTGCCAGTGGCAACTGAGTAAATAATTATATACAGGGTGCTGCATCTTTTGAGCTGTGACATAAACATTGAATAACTTTGTGCATTAAGCAATCAAAAGACTTGAGTAGTCATGTTTTGACTCAATTGTCTCAAAGAATATTGGCATACGGCCAAACAGTCGCTCAAATTTAGATGACCGGCAAAATTCATTATTTGGTTAACGGAGAATCGCATACCGAGTGGTGTGCCAAGAGTGCAGACAGCTTTTCGGTCGATGAAGTAGGTCAGAGCTGGCTTGCGTCGCTTTATTTTTGCATACCCATACACTCTCACTTTTTGGCCTCGCTCTTCTTGACAAACCCTGTATTTAAGTACTGACGGCCGCTCTCTGCTCAGTTCTCAATTCGCCTGAATTCCGATCAACCTTGTATTTTCTGAGTGTAGTCTTAAAATGTTTGACACGAGTGGTGACTTATGCAATTTGTCTGATTTCAAGAGGTTCTAAGTAAACTATGTGGGCATGGAATCCCAAACATCTTTGACTAAGCTAAACACAAGCTTTAAAATCTCGAGCAATTTTGACTCCGTCCCCTGGCGCTCCGCTTAATTTAGTTCAAAGAGAAATAGAGAGAGAGAGAGAGAATTAAGCTGAGTTCACACTGGCAAATAATTAGACAAATTTTGATGAAGATTTGGCTAAATTGTCCAAATTGGCGAACTTTTTGGCCATATTTGATCAAATTTTTGGTGAATGGAAACATAGTTTATAAGGCATGTTCTCAACTTTGAAAAGTAAATCGTACGCAATTCCGCTTTGGTTTCGTTTTCGTTTTTGTGTTCTGAATTCCGAATGAAATGGCTCTCTTTTTACTTTTTGCAAACCTCTGGTCCAAGCAAGATTGGTACTAGATCAGCGTTGGCCAACGAGAGCGATGCCAAAAAGTGAGAGTGTATGGGTGTGCGAAAATAAAGCGCCGTGAATTTGCCTCGACCTAACCACATCAAAGGCTAGCCAGCGACTGAAAGGCTTTTTGCTCTCTTCTCCTCAGTTTCGGCATGCGTTCGGCTAGTATATGTGTAAATCAGTGCCGGCCAAATGGAGAGGACAAAAAAGTTTGGCTGTGTTGGTGGCAAGAGAGCTCTCTCCAGACTACAGCCGTTTTACTTGCAATTCAATGTTCATCGATTCACACAATCATAAGTTCGGCTCGCGTTTGGGTAAAAACACGACTGACTTCTTCTCGTGGTAGCTGTGGCTGGCCGGGTCTGGTGTAAATAGTGGATTGTCTTCGCCCCCAGGGGGTACTGATGCCAATCGCTGCACCAAATACATAAGAGAGAGAGAAACAACAATTCCAAGCGAAACGATCGAAAGTGGCACAGTCGAAGATGTGAGAGGCTGACTTTTAGGTTTCACTTTTCGGTTTGCCAAATTCTGCCAAATTCCTTGTAAGTCAATTTAAGACTTAAATGCAAATCTAATTTCACAAACAATTTCTAAATGGATCACAGAATTAAAGAAAATTCACTTAATGTACATTAGGCTGTTTTTTTTTTTGTATTTGATTGGTAAGTATATGATGTATATGTAACGTGACAAAAAATGAATTGAAAAAGTTATGTTTTAATGGGCGCGAAGAGGCTGCAAAGTTTTTGATAAATTTTCCAGTTTAGTTTCAAATTGGGAATTTTTTTTTAAAGATCGCAATAATTTGACAAATTTTGAAAATGCACAGCCCGACGCATGTAGCACAGATTTCATTGTTGAAATTTTGATGCAGCTTAAAGCGAATGGGTAATTTTTTAGTTTAAACTTTGTGGCCTCGTCACGCTCATTAAAACTTAATTTAAAGTTTTAAATTTTATTATCCTCTCTATTATCCTCTATCCCTCTCTAAATTTACATTTTTGCCTTAAAAAAAACACCCTAATGTACATCTATCAACTTTTCATTCCACCGACCAACAAGCCTTACTTTTCAAAACGAAAAACCTTTTCGTTTTGGTGTGGCGAGAGCACGAATCAATTCCACTTTTGAAAAGTTGCCGTGAAAGTGGAATTGAAAACATGTCTGTATGTTTTAGGCCATGGCTACTTAGCAAAATTTTCATCAAAATTTGTCTAATAAATAAAAGGTACTTCGCTTTAGTCTCAAAGCTGATTTCGTGAAATCATTTAATATTACCCTACTTTCCTTACTTTTTTTTGGTCACACTGCGCATTTTGCATGGAGCAAAGCAAATCACTTTCAGGAATACCACTAATTATAACTTTTCTTATCTGACTCACAGCCCTCTGCACAGCGAAAAACGAGAGCATAAGCTAAAGTCGACCCGACTTCGATATACCCGAAGATAAGTTTCATTGCCTTCCTGTGTTCCTGAGGGGGGGCCGCCGAAAAGTATGCAACATTTTTTTAACTCGTTCATTCATTATCCGATCTTTATGAAAATTTAAGGGATTATAGATATTGCCACATGTAAGTTTTCAATTTGATATCAATATCTAATATTATGGGAGCTATTCAACATTTTTTATTGTTGAGGGCGCTAAAATTTGAAACAAACTTGATCTGCGTGCAGAAAATAGGAGTCTTCATATCAAATTTGGTTGTTCTAGCTCTTCTAGTCTCTGAGATCTAGGTGTTCATACAGACAGACGAACGGACAGATGGATAAACGGGCCATGCAAAGGCCCATTCTGTGAACTTCCTAAAATTGTTTACTTTAAAACAGAGTCCGGCACGTCTCAGTCTCCAGTGTATTGAACAGGGCTCTGCGGCAGCGACGTCGACACACCGACAGTATACGAGCTTATACTGCTCTCTTTTGCAACAACAAAGATGTGCTAAATGAGCGCGCTCTCGCGTAGCTAAACCCACACACACAATGCCAAATTGTGCATGTGTGTTTTGCCGGCCCCTGCTTTAAAATATTTCAAATTTGATTCACTCCATTCAATACATTCACATTTTCTGTTACTACACAGAGGGAAAAAACTGGTTCAGAAAACAAATTGACTTCAACTTAAAATAAGAACAAGATGTGGTCAAAATTCTTGAAAAATTTTCCGTTTGTTCCTTAAAGGGGTAAAGTTGTTCTCAATCGAGAGAGAGAGAGCGAGTTGGCTTTCTTTTTGATCTCTCTCTTGTTTTTTTCAACTCAACTTCTTGTCAGCTGAACCAAGCACAATCTGCTCTTCAATTACACTGTGACACATTTTTGAACTCAAAAAAGTTGATCGCGTCGAGACCAAAAAATTCTGAAACGGTATGATGGTAGTATAAAATCCCTCTCTGGGTTTAAGTCTGATTAACTGCCGTTTTCTTTTTATTGCACTTTGAACTTTTCAGCTTCAGAGTAGGACTAACGATTCAATATCTCGTAAACTATTTTGAATTTCGCTTTAAAATCTTCAACAAAGCTGTTGCTCTTGGTTTGACCTACAAAATATTTCATTGTAGCAAAACAAAAAAAAATCCCATCTTCATACTCAAAATTACAAAAGTTGGCCAAAAAAGTCAAGTTTTGACTACTTTTCTACAGTTTTTCAACTTCATCTTAAGACCCGTTTTAGATTTAGCCAAGTAATTCAGCACAAAGTTGTAGCTTAGACCAAAATAAACAGACCGTATGAAAGAACCTGCTTCATTTAGTTACTCTTTCATATTGAAATAGGCCCACAAGCACGTACAACTGTCATAAAAAATAACATAGTAATAAAACTAAATATTTTTTTATTACAGTTTTTAAGTTATGTTTTCATACTATTTTCTTGATTTAATACAAAACAATCGAAATTTTTGACTGTGTCGGCCAATTGGTACCAAAAATGTAATTTTTCGAGTTTTGGTTCCAATTTTACACGCTTAAGGGCCCATAACTATACGAAGGACCAATCGAATGAAGTTGATATGTTCCAATCGTTTGTTTATTTAAGTCCAAGCTACGTTTTTATCCTGCATTGCTCAGTCAAATTCGTTACAGTTTTCAAGACAAAGTTGAATAAAAGTACAAAACGAGGGGAAAACATGAAGGTTTTAGGATATTTTTGTAATTTTTTTTGAGTATAAAGATGTGACTTTTTTGACTGGCTACTTAAGAATGTTTTGTAAGCCAAGCCAAGAGCAACAACTTCCTTTAAGACTTTAGAGCGAAATTCCAAATTGTTTACGAGATATTAGAAGCTGAAAACTTCAAAGTGCAATAAAAAGAAAACGCCAGCTAACCAGACCAAACCCAGCGAAGGTTTTCTACTACCATCATACCCTTTCAGAATTTTTTGGTCTCGACTCTATCAACTTTATAGTGTTGCATAGTGTTACCAGTCAAGACTGAAAAACATTTTTCTGTGCTTTTCTGAAAAACTTAAATGAAACGAATCAGGTGGAGTTTGTTGCAAAGCGAGGTCACTTATCCTTCGAATTATGTGGGTGGAGAAACAGCAGCGCGCATATCCGGGCGGGGCCTGACTGCCCTTCCCTTCCAATCCAAAGATTGATTGGTCCTTTCCTTCCCAAATGTGAGAAACCCGCTCACACCTGATCCTAAGTCAATTAAATTTTTTACCCAGCCGAGTGTAAAATGTTCTTGAGAACGGAACAATATCAACCAAAATCATGTTCTTAAAAACGTAACACTATCAACTCGACTTGATCCATCTTTTGCCATCTCAAAAAATTGTTCTGGAAGTGAGAACATTGTACTACAAATGAGAAAAGCCGTTCATGCACTGTTTTTGGTCTCGGTTTTTTCCCCTCTGTGTATGCTTACGCTTCAATGCCTGTGCTCAAATGAGATACAAATTTAGTTCAATACAATACATCACATGAATAGAAATACTTTTGAAACTGTTTTCAGTTGTGATTGCTTTCAAACAGCAGTCTTATTAAATGAAGTATTAAGTCAACATAAATTTTTATTTCATCTGAGTACAGACCTTTGAAATGGACGATTTTGTTAATTGTGCAAAACTTTAACTGTAATATATTCATATTTCCTTTACCGTTGACTTAAGCCTTGGGGTTAAGTGCCTCACGAAATCACTTTGCAAATTAAATTCAAAACTTTATAGCTTATTAGCATTACTTTCCCTTTTCTACGGTGGTGTTACAAAATTTCTAATATTATCAAAACTACTATCTGATTTCCTTGAAAGATTCTTCATGCATTCCCTAAATCTCAAAACTTTTGTACATTTTTAAAGTTTTTTTTCTATTAATTCGCCTGACTACCCCTACTGTTGCAGCTGCACAACTTTGCTGCAGTTTTGGTACTTTATTTATTTTTACACACACAATACTATCTCTCATTCATCTGACAACAAAAAATACAAATTCGTAAAATTGCTTTTTCAATATTGAACGTTTGTGGCTATCGTTTGCTCTGTGCTTGTTGTTGTTGTTGTTTCTGCTTTTTTGGACAGTTATCAATTCTGGTTATTTTTTTTCATTTTATCTAAATTTATGCAAACTGTTTTGGTCAGTTAATTATGCACATTTTTGTGACAATTTGTTAGATGTTTTTCACGCGCTTTTGCATAACAATTTGTTACACAAAATAAAAATTAAATTAACAATTCGTTTATTTAATTTCATTTCACTGTTGCATTGATATGGCAAAACTGGTTTAAGAGTTGGTGACGATTCACCTCGGTGATCTATGGAGTTCTGTCTAGGTTTGCATTTTGGGCAGGGACACAAACAAAGCGCAACTTGACATGCATCGCAAACAAACATCATGGAACACGTTACACAAATTAAACGACAACAAAACAAACAGAGAGAAACAAACAAACTTCTCGTGGGCCGAACCGGTGTTTCAGCGCGGATTAAACATGTTTCGACTCAAAAATGTAACATGATATATGACAGCCAAGTGTCGAACTTGATAAATGTTTTAATGAATTTATTTTCATGTTCTGCCCCAAACGAGATCTCGAGCTCACCGAGAGTTGAATGTGTGTTTTATGGGCCTTTTGTTAAATGTGATGTGCCTCCACTGCCCATTCACAAGTTTTTCAAGCTCTCTGACCATGACCATGATGTATGATAAATCAAAATGGGGCAACATATGCAGGGACAACGGAACAGTTGGACAGTTAACATGCTGTGGCATTTAAGCCGAGATTTGTGGGACTGTGGCCAGGGTCGACGGCATAATTAGCCCAGGGATCTCGTTTCGCCTACCGGTTAGGGCCAACCAAATGAGTCACACGGAGTCACACGTGTATGTCCACCGAGCACAACATCATTGGGGAGTGTTCTTGTGTCAAGATAAATGCAAATTGTCAACTGTATTACAAATTTGACCGTGCAACATTTGTGCAAAACCGACAACAAGAAGAGAAAGAGTGATACATTTAGCAGTAATTGAAAGATTCGACTATACAATTACCTTACAGCCTAAAAGTATGCTACTTTTATGGGAAAATTTTGTGCTACAGCAACAGTAGATGTACTTGGGTTTCACCTACTTTTGCTTAGTAATAACCTGACTGGAGTAGTTAATATAGACTGAGTGTTGGAGTCACAAGTAATTAAACAATTATCTGTGTTATTTGATGCCTCAAAGAGGAAATAAAATCTATTGAAATTTTGCTTGAAATAAGCAGAATTCAACTCAACTCAACCACCGTGTAGAAAAACATACATCTCTTAGACGTGTGAATCAATGCTAAAGGTCCTGAACTCGTCTCCCAGACTTAAGGCTATATGACACTTCCTGACAAAAACAATATTGGTTGCCAACTCGGTATATTGTGCTGGTAAATGATACTTGTGAAGCGACTAGTTGAGCAAATGAATCAAACTACCAACACTATCTTTTTGTCCCGTTTTCAAAAGCCTTGTCTCGTTATTGGTCACCAATATCGGTAAGTGTCATATAGCTAAGCTGTCCTCTGCCTTAGAGTACTACACACAGCTTTCCCGGTATTTCCCGAGATACTGCATCGTTCCTCAAGGACCACACTGTTGTCGCATGTCTTCTTGACTTTATACTACAGATCTCCGTAGTCAAGCAAGATATCCTCACGGTACCCCGCATACATTTCCGCCAGAATATTGCAAGGAATCGCCAGTTTGGCCCATTTAGCAGCGCAATACAGTCCCCTATCTCCAGAGAATGCCTGCCGAAGCAAAGCCGACTGAATTCTGCTAGAATGGGGCACTGAGCGACAAAATGAACAACATCATCCCTCTCGCATAGGTTGCACAGCTCGCATTGGTCATTAGTTCTTGCTCTGTAAAGAGTGTAATTTAGGTTAAGGAGTTCCTTTGGTGCCTTAAATAGCATTGACATTGTCGTTTAAATAGTTTATTTCATATAAATTATACTGCAATACCCTGTACGTACATCTATACTTACTTTGGCGTTGGACTTGGAGAGATCTCGTGCGTGCTGATCTAGTTTCTAGACAACCACGTTCGGTGGTCGACGTCTTCCCCCCCCCTTTTTTTAGAAAAATTGCTCTGAAATTTAGAACAGAATTTTATATTTTTTAGAAAAATTTTCTTAAAAATAAGGCGAGTCGCCTTAGGCCCTTTTTTTAGGGCGAAAATTACACTTTATAGGGCGAGTTGTTTTTTGAGTGTACCTAGTTTTAACAAAAAACAGTCACCCTCGGACACAAAATGGCATTTCACCTTTGTTTTTCTCATCTTGATCTTTGCTCAATCAACTCAAGCGCTCTCTTTGTGCATTTGTCGAAATCTGGCGAAAGTGTCTTTGGCGTATGTATGTGTGTTGCACATGTGCCTCAGTAAACTGCAAGAGTGTATGAGTGATTGAGTGCTATTTCGTGATCCTTCCTCTTTACGCTTTGCCTGCGATGAAATGTTTAACGGAATAACATAAACTTAGCGCAACAACAACAAAACAGACACTTTGCGCTGACAATAGGCTCGTTTTGCTGAGCTGCTTATAGCCGAACAAAATTATCCCCATCAGAGATCTGCAACAAGCACTTCATTTTCGTGTACACTCGAGCATTTACTCGGTATGTTTGTGCTCACCATGTGACATACACGAAATGATCGTAAGCACATTGTGTCAGAACGTGAAAGCTCTTTGTACACACGAGTAATAATTGAACAGCGAACTTTACACTGGCCACGGGTGAGTATCAAGCGAGTTATACACTAAAATACTCGCGGCTTACTCGACTTGTTGTTGTGTTTGCAAGAACTCTAAATCAAAAACAAAATAGCTGCAGCCTTTATGCTGCCCAAATCATACAGATAGCATTGTTTTCTGCCCTTGCAAGTTGTTGTTATTGCATGCTTGTGTTACACGTGTACGGGTTGTGATCGTAACAGCCCTTAACAGTTCTTTGACTTCGGCTACAAGTACTCGCGTTGACTTGTAGCCGAAGCTACGAGTCAACTCGTGTAATACAATGATTCGCCAATACATGAGTAATTTTCCATTTTTTGTTTTGTGCAAGCTACTTGAAAAGGGTCAACGAGCTTTGAGCTTTAAGTTTACTCGTGCCGCATATGTAGCAAGGGAGATTGAGCATACACGTGTAAGCTTGCTGCAGTTCTCTGATCCCCATCAAAACAGCTTCGTGTGCGAACTTTTGTAACAGAGAATAAGAGAAAAACAAAATCAAGTGTTCTTTTGAGAGAGTCGAACACAAAATTGGTTAAACATATTGTCCGAGCTCTGGATAAACTGATTAATTACTAAATTAAAAGGTTTAAGACTCGATAACAGATCACTCATCAAGTTGTTCCTCTGAATGCACTCCACCCGTATATACCCCCATTAAGTACCAGGTATTTACTTAAAACAAAACAAAACAAAAAAAAATGAAATTCATTTGTTCAAAAAGAAAAAAAAAACACAACAGAAATGAGAAATTCAATTGTGGCCTCGGTTTGGTCTGGTCTGGCCTGGTCGACTGTGGCCGGGTTACTCTGCTGGCTTCATGCATATTTAAATGAGATTTTGCGTTAACTGAATTTTGTCAACGTATATCCAGGGAGGGGGCGTGGCCAACCGCATGTGGGCGTATGGCCATGAAAAACCATATTAATTTTTATATATAAAACATTTATATATATTTAACAAAAAAACAGCAACAAAAATAAATTGCATTTTTTTTTGTTCTCTTCTTCATTTTCAGCAGAGCCAAAGGGGTGGGGGAGGGGGTGGCAAATGGGCGTGTTGTCGCATATGTATTTTAAATAAGTTGCAGGCTCCATTAGCATATAAATTGATGCTGCGCCAGAGGCCCACTCGAGAGTGAAGGGAGGGGGGGGGGACGACGTGAACTGGTAACGTAACTGTAAGCAAGCATTTGGCCTTAATATACCAAGCGAAAGATTTTCATGCCCACCTACAAAACCAACCCAAGCTGACAAATTGACTTCCGTTTCCGCAAAAACAAAACAAAACATCAAAAAAAAAAAAAACAAAAACATAAACAAAAACTCTTTGAAAAGTACTTAAACACAAAATTTAGAGAGAAGCCAACATAACCAAATTAGTCATTAGTTGATATGTCAAGCAACTTATTTATTTAATGTTTCTTTTTTTTTTTACTAAATATTAACTATTAATTAATTACTTAACAATGGAAATTGTATGTATTTATAAATGTATGCTAAATGTACACGTACAACATTATTTGATTTGTTATGGAGAAGGTCACACACGCAAATTGTTTAGGGGGGAAAAATGGAATGAAGAGACGACACTTGATCGGTGTTTGCACAGCTTAATAAAAAGTGGAATAGCGTTTACTTTGATTAGTTTCAGACATTTGAAAAAGTCACTGAACAAAGTTAATTTTATAAAATTAAACGAAAATATTCTGCTGAATGCATCCACTATCGATTAGTGCCCTGCTGAATGTGCCCAGTTTTTTTCAGAATCTAAGCTGATGTTTCCCGATTTCGATTATAGAAGTAATTACCAATGACGGCAATGACCTATGACAATTGTAAATATAGCAGGGATGGAAACCGGTTCTCAACCGCACCGAACCAAACCGTAACCGAACCGCAATTTCAGCTGATAAACCGAACCGGCGTTCTTTTGACAACCACAAAGCAAAAACGGTTCGTTTCGGTTTAGTTCATAGACGAGTTTTACCGCTTTTATCGCTTCAGACAATGATACTTATAAATTTGGAAAATTTAATCGATAGATAAGATAGATATCTGTCTGAAGTTTTGCGGATGGAACATCTACAAGGGAGACAAATTGATCCTAAGCGATGCCGGATCGATGTAGCTTTTAAGGATGTCTTGTCAATCGTACATCTTCTGCATGCTATGTTCACCGACCGCTTAATACCAGAGGTCGCAAAAGTCGGTCACCCGTTTGCCTTTGTCAGAAAACGACAGCTTTTGTGCGACCACATTGAAAAGACGTACCGAAATAACCTTTAACTACGCTCTCTGCTTCTATATGGTTGTGAGAGGAGAGAAACACATTTTTTTGATTTTTTTCCTCTTAGGTCTTTTTGGGACCGTTTGGCCTAATTCCCGAATTCAAAAGGTCTTCTTCGTATGTATGCATCGGTGTGAAAGGCTCGGCTAACGATATGAATGTATGCGACGAACTATACGCGCTCTCTCGTTCTCTCTCGCATAGACTCTCTCTCTGCTTATGTTAAGCTCTGGCGCAACTCTGAAGTCTGCAACCTTTTCAAATAACATTTTTAAAGTTTGGTCTTCGAGAAACACGCAATTTAAGACCAATTGACTGAGTTGGACCTGATATTCGGTTGCTGTCAGACCGATCAGTGCTGCGTGGTCAACCACAGCCACAGAACACATTCGGTTGCGGGAAGCCCGGGTCCCTTTTATATATGGTTTTTCGGTCAGTGACGTGAGCAGATCGAACTGAAAAAAGGGTTGAGAGTTATTTACGAGCTATGATATATACATATATAGAATTGGTCATCAGACTTCATTTCCTCCTTGAAAACTTGTCAATTGATTTGTGTGAATATCCCATTATCTCCATTCTATAAGATATTAAGCATTTGTAAGGAGCTTACAGTAACGTTATCAAATGTTTTCTAGGAATTCAATTTCCAAAGAGTGCGAAGAGTCACCTAATTACTTTAGGAATCATAATATTACGCACTTGAAAACGGTAACGAGCCTTCACGCGGCATTTCAAAAACTGTGTGAGCCACTGAACCGAACCAGCTCTTATTTCCGAGCGGTTTGCATCCCTGAAATATAGTTTGCTTAATGCAACATTTACTCTTCAGTGAGTTTGCTATCGATATCGTTGTCAAAGCCATAACTCAGCATAGGTGAGTTGCATGCAATTGCATCGCAATTAACTCGCTTCGATATGTGTAACAACAACAAAGTTCATGCACTGCGCCGGCAAGACGCACACACACACACAGGTCGCAACAGGTGCAGTGTGCGATATCGAGACTTTCTGATAACGGTTGTTTATTCTGTTGTTGTTGTTGTTGAACTGCTACCAGAGCTCGCAAATAACAGTTGACCGTCTTTCGTTGTCCAATAATAACTGTTATTTACGTACCATTTGAGCAAAGAGTCTGAGATGAACCGTTCTCATCGTCTCTTGAATAAATCGGTCTGTGCTCAACGAACAATCAATTTGTTCGTTTCCCTTTTGCTCTGCTCATTCGCTGCGAGCGAGGAAAATAAAAGTCTTTTGCGTTTGTATGCGTGTATGTGCGAGTAAGGCGTCTGTTTGGGCTTGTGAATCACACTTGCCTTGTTCACGCCCACCCGCCATCTAGACGACGCGCGCTTGTTAGATAAGACAGGTCAAAGCCCTTGAAAAACAAAAAACTAAGAAAAAAAAGACCGTTTACCCTGAGCCTTTCATTTTTTTTGCTCATCTGCTGACTCTTATTGTGCGAGCGCTCAGTCGGATCGCTCTATATCAGTGCCGACCAAATGGAGAGGACAAAAAGTGTGCTTGTGTTGGTGTGCAAAAGAGCTCTCCAGACTACAGCCGTTTTACTTGCAGTTCAATGTTCACCGATACACACAATCATGAGTTCGGCTCGCATTCGCGTAAAAACACGACTGACTTCGGCTCGTGGTAGCTATGACTGGCCGGGTCTGCTCTATATAAGTTGTTATTGAATGAGCATATCAAGAATAGCTCAACTGAGTGAGAACAGACAACTGAAAACAAAAACGAAGAGAATCGAAGAGTTCTGCTCAGAGAGAGAGTGCAAGCGTGCATGGGCTTATCGGTTATGTTAGTGCGGAGACCGCAAAGTGAAAAACGGTCAACTGTTATTTGCCGGCTCTGGTGCCCACCGCTGGTTTACATTGGTACAAAGTTGAGTTACAAGGCATTTGTCACATGGTCGACCCCTGCTGTATAGTAAAGCTCTGCAGCATTTATTTTCAGGCAAGAATGTGTAGGGTTGCCACCTGCCATTAAATTAACATATCATTGCAATTCCACCGGCATTAAGCAGCATCCAACACTGATCATGATGTGCGAGTTTTGCATTTTTTTTTTTATTGTTTTTCTCTTTTTATTTCTTGGGGGGATACTTTGTTTTGTTTACATATATGCCTTATGCATACTGTACTAATCACATATCCTATACACACACTCACACACACACATGGACACAAACGAGGCAATTTTTTTTCTTACTAATACGTACAAGCGAGTACTTACATATATATGTATGAATTGTGCGTGTAATAAAAGTAATTATAAAAATTATTCATATATAAAACAACAAAAAAAAAAAAAAAATACAAAAAAAAACCTATATAAATTTATATATACACTTGCATACACATATATAATCGAGTAACAGAAACAAAAAAGAAAAAGAGCAGCCATTTTTTTTTCTTAGATTTTTTGTAAATACTCAAAAAGAAAAACCCAGAATTATCAAATTTATTATTGCTAATTATTATGTTAAACAAAAAAAAAACAAAAATAAGACGAAGAATTCACATTGTCTGATATTAAAGTATTGTAGTTGGTATTTATATAATTATATTTATATATGATTAATCATAATAATAACTCACACATACACACACCCACACCTACACACACACACACGCACACACATATATATATATATATAAAATATATATGCGAATGCAATTTTTTCTGACAAAATTGAAAATGAGAAGCAAATGAACTACTATATCAAAGACAAGAATACAAGTTATAGTATATGTATGTATGTATATCATTTATGTGTACTTGAAAGAGTAAAAAACAAAAAAAATAAAAAACGAACAAGAAAATCTGAAGAAAATGATGCAGTTTAATCGAATTAAGTGAAGAAAATTGCTAATAATAATAATAACGAAATCAAATTAGTGCCACAAAGTGTTTTCCTTATGGTTTGGACTAGTTCAAAGGGTGGCTGGGACATGGACGAGGTAAGTACGGCTAATGCATGGCAATCAAAAAGTCCATTAAAAGCAATACAAAATAACCTTTTTGAAATGCTGGCGCCAAGAAGCAGTATTTATGAATTTGAAAAGTGAAGGTTATATTTGAGTAAATGCTTGGGAGCAAACAAGGCGCATTAAATCATTGATAGGACACTTTCTAAATCAAAGCTTTCAAATGAAAAAGCAACTTTAGTTTTTGTATACTCTGTACCAAAGGTACACACTGTGTATTTGAAGAATATGTATGCGAACAAACAATTACGCGAATCAACCAGTTTTTGAACCCAACAAAAATTTGTCATATGAAATTCATGTTTTTCGCCAAATTAACCAATAGAAAGTCGAAAAGATAAATATATCGCTTACTTACTTCAAGACTGGCATAACTCACGAAATTACATTTTTGACTTAATGATGCAGAAATATTCGCTGTATCGTGTTTTATATTGTGTACAATTTTCATATTGATATCTTTTATACTTTCGATGTAAAATGAGAATATGTCGCTATTTCTTTTTGCAGGTTCATTTTCATGTTAGTGCAAGAGCGTCATATCTCAGTTGTCCTGCAGTCGATATTATTGAAAGATCCTTCGGCTTTCAGTTAAAACATAATATTTTCAAATTTTTATAATGAGCATTTTTAATTTTTAATATTTTACTAGATTAACACGAAACTAAAAGAAGTATTTTCTCGTGGTTAAATCAATGGAGAACTTTAGACGCGTTTTTCATGAAATCAAATTTTTTGAGTTATGCCAGCCTTGAAGTAATGCTGCGTTTAGATTGGGGCACAGTACGTTACATTTCAGGGTCACAGTGGCACAGCGCAATGTGAACGGTCAATGCCTTATCACAGAAATCGTGTGTCACAGGCAGTGCTGGGAATGCTGATTAGTTTTTTTAATCAGTCCTCGCTTAAATAAAAAAATTTTTTTTAAGTAATGGAGTTTTTCAAGCTATAAAGAATTATTTGATTTAAATAGTTGAACTTTTCAATTACTATTAAAGCCTGTTGAAATTTTAGCTCAAACATTTTTTCAAGACAATTGAAATTTAGTTGAGTTTTTCCATTAAAATTTAGAACCAGTTGAAAAATCCAGCTTTAACTCAATTATTAATGGCACTTGAACCCAGTCAAATGCCAGCTGATATATATTTATTTATTTCCCCTCCATTAAAATTTTGCTTGGGATATTTAACTTTGATTAAACTTTTGCTTGGCATTGGGATTTTTCACTTCAACTAAATTTTCAATTGGGATTTTTCACACCAGCCAATTTTTGCTTGGGATATTTCACTTCAATTAAACGCCTACTGTAACACGTTGGAATTCGCTCTTTGATCTCTACATGCGCTTGAACATCACTGAATTTTCGGCTGAAGATTTTGAATACTTAAACAGCTATGTAACATTAATGACGCCGATGGCATCAACCTTAGATTTCTTGCAATCTGAAGAGCGAATGTATTTTGGATATTTTGTTCCAACTATTGCTTCGGTAAAAAAGAAACTTCAGCAACTGCAAACATGCGTTGATGTTAATCGCCTGGCGTTCGCATGCGAAATATTGGGTGCATCGCTCCAGGAACGATTTAAAGATTATTTTACTATAGCGGAAGGTGCTGAAGACGCGATCGTGGCGGCAATTTCTTGCCCAAACATAAAGCATCGGTTCCTCACATTTTTGCAGGAATCTGCACCCTTAACAACTTTGGAGGACATTAAGCAAATGTTTGTGCGCTTTTGCGAGCCTTTTCAGGTTAACGATGAAATAACTGTTTCTCATCATGCTGATGATCAATTTTTATTATTCGACACTTCTTACTTCTCACTACATTTGTAATTACATTCGATTGAATTTAAATTTCATTATAGCCCCACAAAAAATTGCAAGAACCGAGATAAGGAGAGAAAATGTATGGAATGGATGGAAATGTATCTTACTGATGAAGATAAAACAACTTTCAGCTAAAATGTAAACAAATTTCAACAGGCTTTAATAGTAATTCAAAAGTTAAAATATTTATATCAAGTAATTGATTAGTGCTTGAATGGAAAAATTGAATGGAAAAAAATTGTAATCAGCATTCCCAGCTCTGGTCAAAGGAACGAGTACTTTTCAATGTGAACACGAGGATGTCCCAAAAAAATTTGGATTTTTAATTTTCACGGGTGCTCAGGCATTTTCTGAAAGCTTTCATATTTTTCGGAAAACGTTTAGAGGTCGCTCAAGTCGAATTTTACTTTTATGAGCATAAACGATAAGTTTTGGCTATGCTTTTGCTCATGTAGGTACCATATATTAAATTTTTTCGAAAATTTTGCATAAATTTTGTAAGTACCGCAATATAACTCTTAAAATTTCTATGAAAATCTAAAAAACTCTTGATGCAGTTTAAGAGATGGGCAAATTTTAAAATTAATTAAAAGAAAAACATTTTAATTTGCCCTCACCGTTTCAGAGTTATACTCTTTTTAAAGCCTTGCACCCATTGCATGAAACTAATAATATTATTAGCTGTTTTGCCAGTTTAGCATCGGATTGTCTTTAAACTTTGAACTATGAGATTTTTCGCGATTACCGTTTGTTTTTCCGCTCAAGAAATCAAATATGGGCATTTCCACCATAAGGTCCAACAAGACCAAAAAATTTTTTAAGTGCTTAAAAACACTCTGTCTTATCAAATTTTCATTGGGAAACGATTAAATGTAACTAATGTAAATCAATCTTACATTTAATCATAACCCATCTCGAAATATTCGGTTTCATGGCTGCGCTAGCGCGAATTTTCTAATTTGGAAATAAATACTGCACATTTTTTGTTGATTAAAGTGTCTATAGATTGCACTTACTTTTGCTATTGAAAATATTTCTGAGGGTACAAAGAGTTATAATTTTTTGTCGTGTGCGAATCGCTTTTTGATTGGCTTTATCTTGGAACCAGCACAAGGTGTGCTCTACTTTTTTAAAGTAACAAAAGAAAATCAAAAATATTTTAATTTCACTTCTATTCCACTTTAAATGCGTACGACTGTTGCGTTCAACAACAAGGAAATACCCATATCAAAAATAGATGAAAGCTAACTTCGGCTCGATCGAAGTTTAAATACCCTTGTAGCTTGATGGCGCCACTACATTGAGCATTTGCTTGCCAATTTGTTATATGGCAGCTATACGATATATTCATCCGATTTTAACCGAACTCCCCGAACTAAAACTACTTTTTCGGTCGATGGTTCCTATGGCACCTATATGCTATAGTCATCCGATTACAATCAAACTTGGCAGAACAGTAACAAGTTTGAGAGCGATAGCTTTGAAAACAAAAAAGTTGATTAGTTTTATTAGTTATTCGTTTAATGCAAGAGGTACAAAGCTTTAAAAGAGTATAATTCTGGAACGGTAGATAGTTCAAGAGCAGAGCCTTTTCTCGTAGAACAAAAATAGCGCTATACAAGTCGCTTATCAACCCAGTGCTGCAATACAGCGCAGAAGCGATTGGCGATTGGCTTGTTCGAGTGAAAAATTCTTCGGAGGATCTATGGACCTTTAAAAGTTGGCGATGGATACCGCATTCGAATGAATTACGAACTGTATGAGCTCTATAAGGACATCAGTCTAGTCAAGCGCATAAAGCAGCAGCGGCTGCGCTGGTTAGTACATGTAATACGGATGGATGAAGAAGCTCCAGTAGACGTACATACTGAAGGCAGCTGACTTTGGAGGACAAGGCAGGAGGGGTCGCCCACCATTGAGATGGGATGATCAAGTGCGGAAAGACATTTCCAACCTGGGTGTGAACAACTGGAGCCAGCTCGCATAATGCAGAAGCGAGTGGAGGGCATTCATAGCAGAGGCCAATATCGTCAAGCGGTTGCGGTCTGGAACGGTGAGGGCAAATTAAAATGTTTTTATACTCTGTACCAAAGGAACACAGAGTAAATTAAGTTTGTGCAAAAGTATGTAACAGCCAGAAGGAATCATCTCCGACCCTATAAAGGATATATATTCTTGATCAGTATCAACAGCCGAGTCGATATAGCCATGTCTGTCTGGCTGTCCGTCAGCGTGAACGCACAGATCTCAGAGTTCGTAAGAGATAGAGGTTTAACATGTATGGGACATATATTTCTTATACTTGCAGGCAGTTCAAGTTTATTTTCAAATTTTGCCACGCCCCCTCCCGCCCCCAAAATTTGGAAAAAAAGTCATATCTCCCACAGTTTTCATGATAGACTGTTCGTACCTTCGATTTGCTGAAGGAATGATTAAGATCGGATGAACGATACGCAAGTTATGAGCAAAAAAACGGCCAGTTAACACTTGATCAGCCGCCCTATTTCCTGTAGAAATGCCAGAATTTTCGTTGGGCCTAAATTCATAATGTTTTTAAGGTTTTAGCTATGTTTCCCATATCGGTTGAGTGTGCAGTCTTTACAGTGTCTGTATAGTTGAAAAGAGTTAGCACATATTTTAGCTTTAAATATGTTTATAAATTCTTCTAACTTTTTGTTTCCTGGTCTAACTACCCAAAGTTCAGTTCCTCGTGGTATTAAAGATCCGTCTGTTCATGTTAGTGTGCTTCTATGTAGAGAGATCCCTTCTCACTTATTACCAAAAATGTATGAGGTCGAGCACTGTCATGTTGGTAGTTTACAAGCTTGAGTTGAAAATTTGATTCCGTGGCAGCAGTTCAAAGTGGACAATCAGTTGATTTTTTTTTCCCTGGTCAATATCACCCTTTGTTGTGGTCTGAGCCGGCTCATCTCTGTGGCTCTTTGAGCGCTTTTGGTGGACGTTATGGTAAACAACCAATTGTACTGTGCATATTATGATTCACTTGAAATCGTTCAACAACTGCGGTCTGCCTCCCATGACCAGCCAGTGTGTCGCATCTCAATGCCATTTTAATTAATAACTTTTACTGAGTGAATTTTAATTGGAAAGTGTCCGTTTCTTGACCTACTCACTCTTTTTCCTTCCCTTCTTTTTTATGAATCAAAGTATCGTTTACTTCTTCTGATTGATTTTGCATTTACATAAGAAGTTTATTATGCAACTCCATTTTAGTTTTGCGTGGGAGGGCACAAATCGCAGCCTCCTTCCTCCGCCCCATCCTCGCCAGCAGCAAATTAATTTATAGCGCAACTTAAGTAAAAATTCCTGCCCCCAGGCAGTTTTTTAGTTTTTGATCTTAGTCCTGAGAGTCGGAGTAACTGAAACTAATACGCATATTTATCAAATTTCAACGCTCGGAGGTTTGCAAAAAGAGCTACTGCATCCGGGGCCCAAATGTACATTCATTGTAGTGGCCCAAGAATGCCTTGCAGCGTTCGAGTTGCCCAAAAAAACGGGAAAGATGGAGTTGGAACGGGAGGGGGCGGACGGAAGCAGACCGCAATGCAAAGCGGCGGACAAAGTTTTGGTCTGGCAAACTTAGCCGAAGAAGAAGAAGAAGCAGCAGCAGGAGCAGGAGGAGGAACAAAAAACTAAGGGAAAGGAGACGAGCTCAGTCGGTTGGGTGGGTGGTGATGCTGGTGGTGGGTTTAATGCTGGCCCCCGGTTGCCTGGGCAATGCAAGAACGACAAAGCCGCGACGCGTTGTCTGTCAGCGGCAGGCAATCCCCCCCTCCCCCCACCCCCCTCCCCTACCCGGCGCACGCTTCATAAGCGCAGCGAATGAATTTTAATTTGATTAAAGTGAAAAATTGAAAAAAGCTTTTGCTTTCGCTTCTGCTTTCACTTTTACTGTTACGTTTACATTATGAAGCGACGAATCCGCAATTTGACATGCCCGGAGAAGGATATGGGTAGGATTAGCTGGCCAATCAGTCGACGCCGGGTGCTGGGATTTTGTGGCCTGCTGCACATCGTCATCATCATCATCAACGTTTCAATGGTTGCCATGGCTAAAAATACCAAATGCCGATTGAGGATGATGAAAGAGGGTGGGAGTTGGGAGCTTAGGCCGCATTAAACCTTTTCCCTTCAATAATGTTGTTTTTGTTATACTACGTAAGTCTGTAACCGCATACCTTCCCTTCTGACCGCCAGCTTGTGCTTCTCCCTGCTCAAAGGCTTTTTATTTTTTCATTTGGCCCCCTAGGAGATGCTTAGCCCGGCTAAGAAGCATTCTCGTTCTGGTTCTGGTCGACGTCGTCTGCTGGAATTACGCCGCTTGGATTTCAAGTGCTGCCACTTGTTGTTGTTGCTGTTGTTGGTGCAGCAAAAGCTACACACACACACACACAAAAAAAAAGAAAACTAGGAACAGGGAGGGATCGTTTCAAAAGTCATAGAGGCTTAGGGCGATTCAAAACTCTACCTATAGTGATGTCAGCAGAGCCTTACCTGAGATAAGGGGTGATAAAATTGGTAGAAATTTGTTTTAATTTGATCCAAAAAGTTGTTGAGATTTCATTAAAGCAGGATCAAGCTATTTAGCTGAATGCACCCCTTTATACATACCTCTTAAGGATGATAAAACTATCAATACAATGTTCATCTACAAAAATTCGAACAAAAAAGGACCATTTCAAAGCGAAGTCTTTACTTATCTATGTCGGCGGAAAAGCACTCCAAGTACCGTGGAGCTACATATGAGTAGCTATGGGTTGTCACATGATGACTCAGGAAGCGGAGATCCGCTCCTCACCCAGCAGTACCTCACTGGATGCCACTGCGAGTCTCACCCCAACCACGACTGGTCAAGCAGACCCAAAGCAGTACGCTTTGAACTACCCAAGGTCCGACATGTCTTGGGAAATGGCTTGGTAACAGCAGAGGCCAAAGAGAAGGCACTCAGTGACATGGTTGCCTGCACCAGAGAAGCCTACCAATATAAAGTTGTGTTCGTAGGCAGGCCACCACCCATTGGTGATTGCTATCAGGGCAACACTTGCTCAACTTCGCTCGGGGATAAGCAGCATCTGACCAGCAACTTAATCCGCAAAGACTCGGAGGTGGTAGATGAATGCCTCAAATGTGGCCCTATTCCTCACGACACCAGACACCTCTTCGAACGCCCCCTAAACTCTACTGACCTCACGCCCCTAGATTTATGGTCCCAAGCAGTAAAGGTTGTTTACTGCCTCAACCTGGACAGGGAATAGTCTTTTATAGGTACATCTCACTTATAACTTAAACTATTCTTTTCCCCTTCTTTCTCTCATCACATTAAAACACAGAGGGACAAAAATAAGTTGACGTCAACTCAAATTTTGAGCTCTTTTTTCTCAACTCTACTCAATCATCACACAGAAAAAGTTATAAATAGCAGTTTAGACGAGTAGGCAATGGCGCAATGTGCTAGCACGCCATTCCATACGTTGTTCGTTAGGTGCAGAAGGTCAAAAATTCGATTTCCAGTCAAGCCTGAAAACAAGTGTCAGTGTTTTTCTGAAAAATTCAAATAAACCAAGTCGTGTGGCGTCATGATACAAAGGCTACAAGGTAGCGCACTACGTAGCTTCGATATTCTCAGTCGACCTTTGTTCGATGACTCAAAGCTGTAATCTGGTGTATCTAAGTGTATCAAAGTTGTAATCTGGTGTATCTAATCGACATGGTCGCCTACGAATGTCAAAAAATGCAAGTAACGTCTGAGTGGCCTTGGTTTTTGTGTGTGTTGTATAGTCCTCTGGTTCGTTAAATTCTCGCGCATGCGAAAAGGCGCTACCTTGTAGTTATTATACCCGTTACTCGTAGAGTAAAAAGTAGTGCAATTTTAAGTAACAGGGAGAAGGAATCATTTCCGACCCTATAAGGTATATATATATTCTTGATCAGCATCAACAGCCGAGTCGATATAGCCATATCCGTATGTCCGTCTGTCTGTATAAATACCTAGATCTCAGAGAATAGAAGAGCAACCAAACCGCAAATCAAGTTTGTCTGGCACAGTTTTCGAAAAAGATGGTTCGCACCTACTAGACTATGTATTGATTTGCCGAAAAAATTATAAAGATCGAATGAACAATATTCAAGTTGTGACCAAAAGAAAGTTCGCTGACGCAGGTTTCTTGCTGGGTTGCCAAATGGTCACGTTAGTGGTACCATCTATTGGTCAGTTCTGAAAAGCGTTTGTGGCAGCTCTGGTCATACTAATCATCGTAATCACGCGATAGCGTTTAGCTACTTGGTTTAACATGTGTGTGATGGCAGGCGTATGGCAGGCAGCGTTACTAATTTAGCTATTTTTCTGCTATTTCTGGAGATTTTTTTTAGTTTTTGGGCCGAAATTATACACTTCATTTGTACTTAGCCTATTATCCCCGGCAGGGTCCAACGAAAGGAATGATCTCGTTTTCAGCCAAATGAATAATTTAAAATCAATTTTGGGAACTCAATTTTATATTAATACCGCAAATTCAATCTTGCACAAACTTTTTAACTTGTATTCTAATTGCTCTGTTTTTTGGTAACCTTTATAATAACACCGTTATTCAGCCATAAAGCAGCCGCGGTGTCCTCGTACTCGATTAGAAGTCCATTCACATGAAACAGCAGACTCTTCTTCTAAAGACTTAGGTGGAGGGCAAAGGCCTCCTTCAACTTGCGCAGTGGCATGGTTTTGTTTATATAAAAAGTTACAGAAGAAATATTATTATTATCAAACTGTACGTTAAGTTTAACTCGAGGCATGTTGACGAGAGTTGTAATCTGAGTGAGAATTCCTGGCAGATTGATTTTGTTTTCAATAAAATCTTATACAAAAGTCGATTTTTAAGCCTAGTACTGAGGGCGTTCGAATTTTCCTTTCGTCACAGTATTTCATATATTTAGAAACACCTTGGCTTTGCTTTGATGCTCATGTGCTTTTAGAAAGTGTTTCTATTTATGTGAAATACTGTGACGAAAGGAAACTTCGAACGCCCTCAGTACTAGGCTTAAAGCTGGCGAATTCAGTTGTTATCAAAAGTTTCATAGCCGGCAGTATGTTTCCCTTTTTAGAGCTTTCCAATTTTGTCAGTTCTTCTCGTTGTCTAGCACTTTTTTTTGGGTGAATCTTAGTGCACTTTAATTCCAACTGTTCGCGGCTTTTAGTTAATAATACAACGCATTAAAGTTAAAACTTTCCACGAATTCTTTAGGTAAAAATACGCTGCCCATTTGTCGGAACCGGCCGGATCAGATGACTATAGAATATAGTTGCCATAGGAACCGGATCGGTCGAAAAACTCTTTTGTTTTCAACGCAAGCGCCCCCAAAACTTGCATTTATAAGTTTTCTATGCTTTTTCATAATTCCACCTAGCTTGATGAAAATCGGACCACTATATAGTATAACTGCCATAGAAAAGATGGGTCCGAAAAAAGGTATAAGTAAGAAAAACTTTTTTGTTTTCAATGCTTACGCTCCCAAAATTGATATTTATTAATAGTATATGCTTCCACATAATTCTGCCAAGTGTGATCCAAATCGGATGACTATATCATATAGCTGCCATAGGAACGATCTGTCAAACAAAGTAGTTCTAGTGACAAAAACTTTTTTGTTTTCAATGGTAGAGTCTTTACACAGAGAAAAAAAATGCAAAAGCTACACGAAAATGTAGGATTTTCAACCCATACCGTTTCGTGTAGCTTTTCAACACGTCACGTGTAGCTTTCTCATTTCAACGCGTTACGTGTAGCTTTTCTGCACTTCGCGTTTAGCTTTATCATTTCAACACGTGGCGTGTGGCTTTTCTGAAAACTGAGAAATTTATCATTTTTAAAATTTCATTTTAATAAGGGTCATTTCAACATAAAATTTATCTTTTTTTCTCTGTGTGTGTATCAAGCAGAGGTGATAGCCATTCAGGAAGCTGCCACCTGCATTAGCATACTCACGGTCAAAGAAGGAAAAGTATTTATACACTCAGATAGTAAAGTCGCCCTTAAAACACTTGATTCACATACCAACAATGCTAAAACACTTGCGGAATGTCGCTTATCTCTGAATGAGATCGCACGGCATTTCAGTATACACCTTATATGGGTGCCTGGACATCGCAACATAGAAGGAAATGAGTCTGCAAACAAACTGGCCAGAATAGGTACCACCAACGAGCTCCTTTCAGAGAAGAGCACGACAGGCATGCCCATGGCAACATAAAGGCAGATTTTTTAGCAACTTTCTTTTTGGTCGCACATGTTACTGTCAAACATGTTTAGTTTGGTCTATATTTTAACCATGAATCATGATTTACAAACGAACAACGATTGCAGTTTATTAAATTTTATTATTATGAAAATTCATGCTCGGTTAAGAAACTGCATCGTGCATTGCTTCCATTTTATGGTCAGTTTGGACGACCTTCTGAGGCGGCTATTCGGAATCTTGTGACTAAATTTCGCACCAAATTTACATTATTGCACATTAAACCACCAATACGCATACGTAGAGTGCGAACAGTTTCGGCCAGTGTTGTTAATGACCGTGAATTATGGATTCGGCGCCGTCCGCAGCAATTGGGCCTCTGTTACTCCACTAAGTGGAAAATTTTGCGGAAGGATTTGGGTAGAAAACCTTTTAAAATACAGCTGGTGCAAGAATTGAAGCCACACCACCTTACACAACGGTTAACTTTTGCTGAATGCGCTGGCAAAGTTGGATAAAGATCCACTTTTTTATCGGAAAATTGTGTTTAGCGATGAAGCTCATTTCTGGTTGAATGGATGCGTGATCCCGAAAAATGCACTGTTTGGTGTGCATTATGCACCTGTGGCATCATTGGAACCGTACTTTTTTAAAGTTGACAAAGGCAGGAACGTTACTGTGAATGGAGAGCGCTACCGTGCGATGATTACAAATTTTTTTTTTGCCCAAAATGGAAGATCTGGACTTGGCTGACATGTGATTTCAACAAGACGGTGCCACATGCCACACAGCACGCGAAACAATGGCCCAGTTGAGAGGCGAGAGACAGTTTATTTCACGTTTGGGGCCGGTCAATTGGCCGCCTAGATCGTGAGATATTACCCATTTAGACTATTTTCAGTGGGGCTATGTTAAGGCTCATGTCTATAGCGACAAGCCCGCAACAGTTGACTCACTGGAAGCCCGTATATGTTGGAGAGAGTATGCCAAAATTAGACCCAGCGTATAAACATTTACATGAATTCATCTTTAACCATTCAATTATATAGATCGTTCAATCGACTCAAATAAAGATTTCATATATTTTTCTGAATTTTCTGAATTTTTTTTTTCAAAATCAAATCCGAAATCTGCTAAAAAATCATCCTTCAAGGGCTATTTCCAGAACGCACGAAAATAAATTTTTATGTCAAACTTCACATGAGTTGAAACACTTTTGAAATGTTTTGAAATCTGCACATTACATTACACATGCTATTACATTTTTATGTCATCTGGAATCCAGCCTTTAGCAAACTGGTCAACCAAATTGTTTAGCTACTAGGTTTTATTGTGTAACTAACTTTATTGAATATCACTTAAGCTAACAATTATTGTTCGATTGTAAAGCGCGATGCTGCCGCCAGCCGCTTTGGCGGGAGCCCAGCCAGAAACTGAGCGCCAGGTATGGCGCTGAGTTTCTGGCTGGCGTCCGCCACGCGCGGCGGCGCGTCGCATCATCGTCAACTCAGTCGACTTTCATTCATTCGTTTTAGCGTGTAGTATTATTATTCAATAAAGTTAGATACTTATAAAACCTAGTAGCTAAAGTGGTGACCTCCGACGATTGAAAGCAACGAATACGCGAACTTCTGCACCAATTATCTGATGCGTAAAACATTTCGACCGCAGATTCACACACACACGCACACACCCATACAGTGACGCCGTTGTGAAATTCATTTCGAAGAACAACTTTTGATCAGCAAATTCAAACAGCAACACGCTAACTGAAGACGACCGCTATTACGACAACAGCCATCCAAGTCCTCAACAGCAGCCAGCCAGATCCTCACCAGCGGCAACGGAGCCATCTCGATGTTTTTTGGGCATTTTGACCCACACACACATACACACGACAGGCGCCGGCAACGCTTACGCACAATCACACACACACACACACAGACAGTATCTCCCAGCGAATACACACAAATACAAACAGCAATTTTTTTGTGCAAATGAAACCGACCGCTGTCCACGCATGTTGTCCACCGACCTCCAGTCTGTCGCCCCTTACACGTCGAGCTGTCTACATCCTGCTGCAGCCAATGCATTCCACGTCAGGCTGTCCACCAACCGCTGCCCACGAAAACGTCCATCGCCCAGCCTACCTTTCATCCGCTGCTCACGCATGCTATTTGTGTGCGCCCAATCGACTCTTCAACTACAAGTAACCGATCTCACGTTGGTCAAGCATCTGACTAATTTATCAGATCTAACACTGTACGCAGCCTGCCAGACGATCGATCATAGTTATGGAAGTGCGTCGCGCAGCTGAATTCGGATCTTCATCGCATTTTTCGTCGGCGCCGATGTTCATGATCAGCGATCCGCATACCTGACCGACCACTAGCAACATTCTACGACTCGAGACGCTCTTTGTTTGGCAATTGATGCCAGCCTGAGTCTACCTACAAGTTCTCGATCTCATCACGAAAGTTATGAGGGTTAAGGTAACGAGAGGCACCACGAAAGTCCTTAACGAGAGGCATCACGAAAGTCCTTAACGATAGGCATAAAGAAAGTCCACAACGTGTGGCAATCGAAAGTCTCTACTCGGGGTACAATACCCAGTACTATTGACTCTCCAACTTAAGCCCTGATTGACCGAACTTGCTTATCGACCTACAATCGAAGCAACGACCTCAACGCGAGGCAACCTCAACCCAGCTTGGGCGAACTTGCTTATCGACCCCCACTCGAAGCAACGGCCTTAACGCGAGGTTACCATCGACGCCTCAACGCGAGGTTACCATCGACCCCACTTCGACACAATCATCACAGCGTGAAGTATACGCAAGCATTCCTCCACATTGGGACTTGCACAATCCTGTAGATGCTCACCCCGGACATACATTAATCTCAGCTTTACTTAAAACTTGAAGATCATTCGTTCCCACATGGTCTCTGGAAGGGAAGTACAGTGGCAGCCCTGGCTACCTCTGGTCACACCATTCATCGAGCACCATCCCTAACGCGATAGCAGAACGACAACACGCGCCATCCCTGGCGCTCAGTTTCTGGCTTGGCTTCGATAACGCACGGGTGGCTCCCGCTTCGCTCCGTTCGACTCAACAATAATTGTTAGCTTAAGTTACATTCAATAAAGTTAGTTACATATTAAACCCGATCAGCTAAAATTGTTAAAGTAGTGGCGCCATCTATTGCTTAGTTTGGAAAATCTCACGACCAACACTGTTCAAAGCGGAAATTATATTGTTGAATGAATGCTATTTATATAAATTATACGAGCTGCAAGGGTATATAAACTTCGGAAGTGCCGAAGTATCTATATAATTTATTTATGCCAACGTTTCTTCCAATTCTCGAAACACTTTAAAACCATTTTTTGTGGCCTTGTTTAGCTTCTCCTTCAATGCCGGTTTAGCTCGCTTTATTTCGCAATTCGCCATACTTTCTGAACAAACCTCGTACTTCTTATACTTGCAGGCAGATCTAGAAAAAACATCACATCTCCCACAGTTTTGTAGATAGATGTTTCGTACCTGCTAGATATATTTCGTACTCAGCATTATTTATTGATCTGCCATAAGGTTTGAATCAGATTGGGTGAACGATAGTCAAGCTATTAAAGCTGTTCGGTTCGGTTTAAATAGCTGGCATATTCTGCTAAGAACCTGGTGGTCATTTGTTGTCACAACTAATGTTGGGTTTGAGTTGGCTAGATTTAAAAGATTATTGGAATTTGTAACATTTGTTTATTAAATTTTTGCCAGGTTTCACATCCCAACATAGGACGGAATTTTGCATTTAAATTAATTCTTGTCTAAATGTTACAATAAAACACACTAATTCATGAAAACTTTAACATTAAAATTTATCCTTTTGGGGCACATACACAATGAACACCCCTGGAGGCATCACAAACTTCACATGCTTCAATCGTGGCAGAAAAGTCCGGCTGCTTCTCTGCACTTTTTTCAAATACTTGGTGAAAAGTGGAATGGTCAAACCTCTCAAACGATTCTCGTCAACCAGATGTACATAACTACAGACGGGATCTCGTATCCAGACACGCTCGGCTGAGGCCTGATCATGAGCATCTTGCTGATAGAGTTTGGCCAGATGGAATTCCGAACAGAGGATGGACGCCAACTCGTCGTCACCCAGTTCATGCAGCCGCTCGGCCCAGTAGACCAGAAAGTGGCGTGACATCAGCTTAAATCGAACTGTGTGAAATACTCGCCCCATTTGACTCTTGCGCTTTTCGAAGTCAGCCATCAACCACATCAGTGAGGCATAGAACACCTCAATCTCCGTGTGCACTGCCAGATAGTTGGAGGCCAATAAAATGCAAAGATGTTCCACGTTCAGTTCCAGAAACTCAGTCGTGGACACCAGGAACAAAAATGCCTTGCTCACTCGACGCAACATCAAATACGCCACCGGTTCAATACCTTTTGAGCGCGCCTCCAGGAAACATTGAATGGCATCAAATTCATTGTACTGGTCCCTTTCGCAGAGGCGCATGAAGACGCTGTTCACCACATCCAAAGCTCCCAAGAATTGTGCTGCAATTAGCACATCGAGCAACTGATCACGCGTACAGCAGCAAATGTCACGAGTCATCCAGGCGTAGATTATGCCAAAGGCGGTGGCCGTCACCTTGCCCACTGGCAATTTGGTCATACTGTTCGGCACCAATCCATGGGCAAAGAAATCGCAAAAGGTGCGCAGCACCAGGAGATGGCACTTGAAGACTGCCCCCTCGGCCATGATGTACACCTCGCAGCCCTTATTGGTAGAGGTAAGACGCGAAACGAATTGGTTTATAGATTCGTTAGTACGCATCATGCCCGGCTCCCAATCGGCCGTTGCTACAGGCGAGATGGTTAAGGTGGCTGCTGAAATTGGTTAGTCTTTGTCCACTCACCGTACTTAGCCTTAAGCTTATTCGCCTCTTCTTCTGCCATTTTCAGCTTCTCTCCCGGAGTTAAACGTTTCTTTGTTATGCTCAACATGGTTTGAGTTACGATAAAATGTACAAAAATAAATAAATCAATGTACTCCAATCTAGATAGAATCAGTTGATGTTATGTTTCAACTTTAAAGTGCCGGGGACTATTCAGAGAATGGAAATGCGTAGGTAGTTTGATTTCAAACAAATCTACAATTAATAAAATAATACTGAAGAGAATGAATCACATTTGTGTAATGGGAATATCTTTTTCCAAATCGTATACCTGTTAACTGATGGTCCAACGAAATCTGATGTTCATCTTATCAACATGGCTGTCGTGGCGTAACCAACGAAATGGCTAACCCATTTTCACTAGTGAAATCGCTAGGAGTAGGTTATCAAAAGTCGCAACTCAAGGAAATCAAATCAAATATATGGAAAGAAGTTGTAAATTGGTAAAAATTAAAGAAAAATTGATTAAACTTCTGAATGAAGCCGTTCAGCTAGATTTCTTAGAGACCGAGCCACTGTGTTGTGAGAAGTAACAAGATTATCTCAACCGTTTGAACTGCCATTTAGACAAATGCACAACAGTTGATACTTGCTAAGGACTTCTGTTGGTTTTACTTTAACATTAGTGGGTGTATCATTTTCTGGTCATTTGCAGTGGCATTTTCAGTTGCTAGCTGGTGCTCTCCGATTTGATTGTTGTTGCACAACAGATGGCGCCACTACTTGATTTTCAAAACTGACCAATAGATGGCTCCACAGCTGTGACCGTTTCACGCTACTTGTGAATAGGTTTAAGGAGAGATTCTCCATACGCGAAATTTTTTTTTTTGATTTTTTTTTTTTTGCATTTTTTTATAGCTTGTGATATTTGAGAATAACGCCCTAAATAGGATTTTTTGAAATTCGAAATACTTTAGAAGATATAGCCTTTTTTGTCGAACAATGTCTTCGCTAAAACGAAGTAATTTTTGAGTAAATAAATTTCGAGTAAATAAAGCTGAGTAATAACGGCTGGTTCTTGAATTGGAATGGTAACATGTTGTCGCCTCAGATCGATATCGATTACACTAGTTTACAGCCAAAAAGACAAATTTCTACTGAAACTATTTTTAAGTGTAGTTTGGATTGGTGATCTCAAAAATCGATTTCAAAAATTGTTTCATGGCTACGTTTTTAAAACATGCATTTTTTTCAATTTTTTCGATAGGCGTACTTACATTTTATGCCATATCTCACTTCATAATGGCCAGATGGAGTCAAGCAAGATATAAATCGAAAGGTAATTGAATGGTCAATAATCACACCAACAATTTTCTACGTTATTATTGACAATTTAATTACCTTTCGATTCATATCTTGCTTGACACCATCTGACCATTATGAATTGAGATATGGCATAAAATGTAAGTGCACCTACCGAAAACATGAAAAAAATTCATATTTAAAAATCGTTGCCATGAAAAAATTTTTGAAATCGTTTTTTGAGATCACCAATACAAACTTTACTTAAAAATAGTTTCAGTAGAAATGGATCATTTAATTTAATTTTTTTTTTTGTAAACTAGTGTTATTAATCGATTTCTAATCAATAGTTATCGAAGGCCATCCTACACCTCAGGCTGCGAAACTTGAGCTGCGGCCGCATCTAAAGAAGGCAGAATGGCACGCAGAGCAGAGAGAGCTGTTGCTGAAAACAGTTTGCAGCTGGCATCGCCGACTAATAACTGTAAGTATATTTATTTATTTAATATGACTAGCTTAAAGTTATAAACTTAAGAGCTAGTTGGAGGTAGCATGGCTGCTAGGGCCTTCAGCTTATTCGATAGTGTTTTTTTTTTGTTTTTTGTTTTGTTTTTATATTAAAAGTCTAATTATATGTTACTATTATTTTTAAAATGTTCCATTAAACTATTAGTAAATTTGTGTGTGCTTGTAATTGTTTTTAGAGAATGCGGTAGGTTGTTCCAGAGCTGAATAGCATAATAATAAAAATGTTTTTTACTGCTCTCCAGGTTGCATCTCAAGGATACCAAGTTGTTTGTTCGTCTTGACGACACAAAGTTTAGCAAATCAAATTAATATGCGGGTTCCTTAGTAAATATTACTTTGTGCAGTAGTTTCAATACTTTGCCGTGAACCCAATTGTTTAAGTTAGTATTAAGTAGGTTGTTTGTGTGGATAGTGACATGCTCAGTCCGTCCGAGATTACCTACCTAGAAATACCTAGAAATGTTATTAGATGCTACTTTTATTCTGTTCTGACTAGTCATATCACTGCTGGCAAATATTTAGCTTTTGCGATTAGATACCTAAATTAAGTAGGCAGAAGTATTTTTGTGTAATTTAGCTGCCTCAACAGACCATACATTTTTCCAGCGGCTTTATTAATTTGATCATTCCATGTTAGAGTAAGTATTAAAAGTCAGTCCCAAGTTTTCGGCTCTTTCTACATATTCAATGGTCTGATTATCTATCTTAAGTTTTTGCAAGTTTTCTGTAATGATCTATCGTTTATAGATAACAATTCATTTTGATTTTCTCGGGTTTATAGACAGCCCATTCAGAAACACGTGACAGATCAGAATTACATATATCAATACAATCAGATTTTACCTAACGGTCGACTAACATACATTTGGACGTCATCTGCATACATATGGACATCACTCGTTAATAAAGATTTGGGAAGATCATTTGCATAAACGGCAAATAGTAGTGGCCCTAATACTGATCCCTGTGGGACTCCCCGCGTGATTGTAACAAGTTCCGATTCACATCCATTCGCTACTTCAGCTTGGTTTCTGCCGCTTAGATATGATTTTATTAACTTCAGAGCTGTCTCAGAAAAACTATTTAAGTATCTAATTTTATTATGAGTTTAAGGTTGTCTGATGATGGGTTTATTAGGAAGTCTATGGGATTTTTATTTTGGAGGCATTGGATCCGGGCTGTTCTTAAGGATGGACATTGGGTTAAAATGTGTTTGACGTTTAAAATGGTGTCGTTTGGGCAGAGGGGGCAGAATTTAGAAATATTTTTGTAAATGTAATGTTGATTTGTGACTTTTGTGTGTCCTAGTCGTAGTCTTATTAGTTTTATTTGATCCAATCTAGATATTTCGTCTTCTTTTGTAGATTTCAGGAAGTGTGAGATATCTATGTTATTGGGGTTTATATCTTTGTATCAGTTTGAGCAGGATTGGTAGTGTTTCTGCATTATAGTTACTTGCTGGTTTTTCAAGTAGCTATTTATGTCCGTTATGTTATTATTGATTGCGGTGATGAGTCGGAATTCATTTGCAGTTTTAGTGTTTGTGGCTTTGATGTGGCTTGGGCTCTACATTAGATTGATTTGTTCTGGTGTTTTGTTAGTAGTGTTCGGATGGGTCTTGGGTAGTAACTGTGATTTTCGATGTTTTGTATTGATTTGAGTAAGGATAGTGAGTCGGAGCATATGATAAATTTATCTTTTTTTGATTTTATTATGTTTATAGCTTCAAGGATGGCAATTATTTCTGCGGTAAAGATGGATGAGTAGGTAGGGAAGATGCCTATTTTAAGAACAGCATCTTCTGTTGTAATGGCGAATGATGAAGAATGAGTGGATTTACACAGTAAAGTGGTGTTGGGTTTGGTTGTTTTGAAAGTGTAGAAAATGTTGTCGAAATATTGCTGGACTTGTCTAATTCTTCGTGTATGCAGTTGAGAGGCATTTTATTACGTCTAGTCTTTGGTAAAGTGCTGGTATTCTCGCATCAATATGTGGATTCCATCTATATTTGTGGTTTACTGTCAGTTCTAGGATTTTTATGTTTGGCCCCTTTGGTATTGTATATTTGTATGTTGTTACTTGGAAATGTGGATGTGCTTGCATTTGTTTGGTGAGAGAGCAGCTCCTGATTATAGACAACAGCCTTCGATGTTAGAGAAGAGAGTATATAGGTTGAACGCACAGTTTTGTTTTATGTTTGTGGCTGATTATGAGATGGAAGTCGTCTGCGAAGGCACAGAACTTTATGTTTCTTTGAAGTGATATTATACTTGAGAGCTTGTTGTATGCTATTAAAAAAGGATCACTGAGATTGGTATTCCATTGTGATATGTGTATGTCTCAGATGTGTGGTTTCTTATTCTTGTTTTTAATTTCCTGTTGGCCATGAAGTTGTAAATGTTTGGTCCCATTTTCCATTCGTTTAGTTGATTAAGTATAGAATGGACGCCCACTCTATCGAAAGCTTTAGAGAAGTCTAAAGATATCAGATGATTTACATAAAGTAGACTATCTGTAACGGATTTACCTTGTTTAAAGCCTAGCTGGTTGGGGTGGATGAGGTTGTTCAAGTAAGTATATAATATCTGTAAAAATTTTTGGTTACTTTCAAAACAATTTTTTTGGACTGCCAAGCCACTTTTCTCCAGTTCTACGAAACCGATTTTAATGCAACAAAATGCAATCGACGCAGAATTGTCACCATTCTCGAACTGCATTTTTACATTTATTTGATTTTCTTTTTTTTTTTTTGCAAAAAAACTTCTTCAAACTTTAAACGCATTTATTTCGAAACCACGTTTTTCAATTACTGTATGATTGTAAAGCGTGATGCGGGCGCCAGCCACCCAGCGTTAGGGCTAGAGATGGACAACCATGCTATCGAGTGATTACGATGATTAGTGTGGCCTGAGCTGCCACAAGCGGTTGTAGATGGCGCCATCTATTGCTGCTACTTACTGGTTCTTCTTCAAACTGCATAGCTGCATTCCAAGGTCTACTAACTGGAAAATTTCCCATTAGATCTGCACAAGTAATGCCACATTGACCTCCCCTTATTCTGCAAAGCTTCGCTCCTGTATTCCCTGTTACAACTGAACTGAACTGTGTCCCATAGTTGCAAGTTGCCCAGAGGCTTGACAGGCAGTCGGGTGTAACAGAATTTTGCACTGAACCCTAAACGTGTGTGTTGGGGTGTGCGGTGGGTTTACGGTGGGAGCGGGGGCATCATCCACATGGGGCGCATTGTGAAGTGCAAAAAAGGCGCATTTTACAAGATTTTTATTACATATAAATGCGAAAAGTATTAAAAAAGTAAACTTTTTATAGACTTTTCATTTTCTCGCGCTGAAAGAGCAAAATAAAATAAGACGAGAGGAAAAAAAGAAGCAAGTTTTACGCTTTTCGTCTGGGCGTCATGATGCGTGTTAGGGGAATACGAGGTACATGGCCCAAGTTGGATGCGGTGCGCCCCCGTGGACGGAGGATGTGGGGCAAAGTAAAGTGTCTAAGCAAAAGTAGGCAGCAGCATTTTGGTTCTGTACAGATCCATTGCATACTTTTCGGCGGGCGCAGCTAAATACAGAGCCCCAACAAAGTTCACTCAGCCGAATGGTAACCACAAAAACTCTCAGCCTTCAGCTTCCTGCCTCTTGCGGAGATGTCGAGAGCTGATGATGCCGGGTCCCGTTGTTGTAACTGTTGTTCAGAAATGTTTTTCCACAGACTTTGGCCACAGTTGTTGGGGGGCGCGCTCTTGTTACTTTTCCGTATTTGGCCCAAACAATTTGCATCCCCCGCCACGAGGCGTGGACTTTTTAAATTTTATTTTATTACTATAACAAGACATAAGTAGGCATAATGGAGCTGCCATAAAATATTCAAAAGAAATTGGCATAGAAAGTTGGGCCCATTCACATGAGCACCTCGACGGAGCACTTCAGCAGCGACTCGAGGCGCCGTTCGTGTTAAGCGATTAACGGTGTACGCGAAGGTTAATGCACTCCAAAAAAAAAAAAAAAATAGGAGGAAAACTTGAGGTAAGTGCCAGCGACTTCCTTCCGCAATCTCGACAACATTTGGCCAATTTCCCCCAACCCGCCCTTGGCGGCTGTCAATCATTTTCACAAGCGATTTGTCAGCGCGTTCTAAGGCAAAATAAGCCGCGACATCGCGACTTCTCCGCCGCTCCGCCGCTGCGGGATCATCATGATTTTTTACAACTTTTCATTTTTGCGCTTGAGCTGGTTTAACTGCCAAAAACGAAAATGTGGCCTAAACCAGGCAAGGATTAGGGGTGCGGCTAACTATTCAAATGAGCAGCTTGGCATTTAATGGCTTGGAAAATATGTTTGTTGGCTTTTTCTCTCTCTCTCTCTTTTTTTTTTATTGGCTGGAATTGTGCTTCTTTTTTAGTACACGCAAACGCGAATAGATAATGTCCCAGTCCAGATAGGCACCCACAATATAGCGAGAGTTGTGCTCCGTATCGTCATAGCCGGTGCGTCCATGGAGTAGACGTATATTGTTAAAGGTTAGCACATCGCCGGGTTGGGTCTTGAAGGCATACGCATCCGCGGAGGCGAGACGTACAAAGCGCTCGTAAGACCGATACCAGGGCAGGACCTCCTCGAGCGGTACATTAAAGTGACTATCACGCTGCGGTACACTGTGATTGATGCGCACATAATTTCCAGCCGCATCCAGACTGGGAAACAAAAAAAAAATAAAGATATACAAAGAAAAATAATTAAAAAGTTAAGCTTTAAGTATTTGTTTTAACTATTAATAGGGTTGATATGCTACTTCAAGTATTTCCATAGATTTCCAGCTCGTGCTAAACAGAATCAACATTTAATTTAACGTTGTTTAAAATGCCTATTTTTACCTAAAATCAATCCCAAACGATGTCAGAAGTCGGACAAGCCTGGACTTTTTCAAACCAAGTACGAGATGGATTGAATCCCGGAATTCTTGTCTTGATGCCGACATTAGCTCACACGGAATTGATGTTATCTTGTTATTCGAGCTCGCTTTGATCCCTCAGTCGAATGCAATCAAGAAAATCCGCTATTGATTTAAGCTCGATATTCGTACTTGATTTGATCTTGAAGTCGGCTTGGTGCAAGAACACCCGAGATTAAATTGAGCTCGAACTAAATTCAATCCGAAAGAGGATTGCCTCAAAAATGGCTGAGATTGACTTTAGCACGATGTTAAAACTAATTTTGACTCCAAAAAAAGCATCTCACAAGAACTCCATACTACTTTTTTAACGACCTTTTTGATTTTCAAACCAGCAAGTTCTAACCGGCTCGAGGTCATTAGTTTGCATACAACTGTAAAATCAGCACACAATCAACATTACAATGGACCCTGCGGTTCTAAAAGCCAGTCCAGGCCTAGACCTTTGACTAGCCCGTATGAGCCACTCCTAGTCCATGGGCATAGCCTCGTAACTGTTCGCTATGGAAGACTCTTCAATAGACTTGACTCATCAACTGGAATTCAGCAGCTACCTTCTCATGCTGGAAGTGGTATAGCTGGTAGGCAGTGATTGGAAAGGTACCCAATTTTCTTAACTAGCTAAGGTACAAGGTAAATGTCAAAAAATATACACAGGTAAGGTAAAAGGTTTCCGGAATTTCCACTACCTAGGTAAAGGTAAAGGTAACAAAAAGGTACTTTTAATCCAAATATAAGGTCTAAAAATTGAACATTTGTATTTTATATGTTATTTTAATAAAAGGTTTCTCTTAAGACTCTAAATAACTAAAGAGTAGTTAGAACCTAAAGGTTTGAAATAGATTTCCTTGATTGTTTAATAGAAAAGAGAACATGTAAAAAATTCGAATTCACTTTAGTGAAAACCGGAACATGGCAGATAACAAAAGTTTCGAATATTTTTTCACCCATTCAATTTCTTTTTGGCCTCTACTGCTAAAAATTCTTTCAATAGGGATTTCAGATCTAGTCAAAATGGTATAATTCTTATAAAGTGTAGATTCAAAAGATTTGCTATAATCGGCAAAATAAGTTAAGAATATTAGAATTATTAGAACAGTTCTAAGTTTCATCCAATCTTCCATTACTGGTATTGTAAAAGTCTTCAGAATCGTTTGTATTTGAACTATTATTGACAACTGTTTCCATACTTTCCGTAATTTTTTTAACAAGCCAATCGTTAAAACACATAAAAATGTGTGGTAGTTATTTGGAATCCACTTAAATTTAAAGCAAAGGTCTTTGCCTTGCTTGAAGTCAATTTTTCAAGAAATGAAAATCGCTCAAGACCCCTTTTTTAAGAGCAGCTGTTCTATGGCGCTCTCTTACCTCTGAATCAGACTCTTCTAAAAACTCAGGCTTCACGCGTTTCCTTCAAAAATGTACACTTTAATTGCTTTTCAGAAGTTGGATACATTTTCTGTAACTGTTTAACCTTTGGATATCTCTAATGCCGTATTTGCTATGAACTTCAGCTAATATAGTGACAATTATTTCATGTGTCTCGCTTATATGTTAGTACGAGAGAACCGGCGATATTTTTCTTACCCTCCCATTTCACTTGTGTAAAAATTTTGCTATTTAAAACCGTTTTTCAGTACAAAATTTGTCTAAAAATCGGAAAATGTTTGCGAAAGTGAAAACGGGAGCACGGCTGATTGTCCGCTTTCCTCTTATCTAGCATGGATTGTATAGTTTTTTAACATGTTTACCGGACGTCCAGCTAAAGCCACAAACAGATTTCTTATACTTTTCGTTTCAATATGGCAGAGTGCGGCAGCATCTCTGCTATAATGTAATCGGAGCGAAATCAAGTACGAAAAGTACCTAGTATCTTACCTATTCACAAGGTAAATGAATGTTAAGACCTAGGTAAGGTAAAAGGTGCACAAAATATGTATCTAGGTACTTCCAAGCACTGCTGGTAGGGAATTACAAGGTAACGGTTAGTGAAAAAAAAAAAACACTACCAATAACTGCCAAGCTGTCAGAAAAATTTTTGTATGTGTGTGTACACATTTAGCCTGAGAGAGCTTTACTCTCTCAGTTTCGAACTTGCTCTCGGTTTCTTTTCGCTCTTTCGCTTTGAATTCCGTACTTACTTCAATCTCGAGTCAGAATCATTTGATTTTCAAGTAGGATCCATACTTGAAATGAGCATTTTCGGATTGATCCAAGCGTTTTAGGCTTGTTCCAATCCTTTCGTGCTGTATTCAAGTAGAATCTAGTACGACTCGCACTTGAAATTTCAATCCGAAGGTCGAGATCAAATCAATTTTTTTGGACTTGACTTTAGCTCGCCCTTTTTTTCTCTTGTGAAAAGCCCACATATATGAACGAACCTTTCATGCAATCATGGCCTAGTTGCATTTCTCAGCTTCAAAAAAATGTATCCCAAGCAATTATACGAGTTTTTTTAAACGAAGAGACACAATTTTCAATACATGTTATGGAAATGACTTCATTTTCTACTGCCCAAAGGTATGCAATGCAAATACAGTAAAGTAAATTTAAGTTATTGTGCACTTCAAAATACGAGAACATGTAAATAAGAAAATTGAATTGGCAATGAAAGGTTTTATATTGCTCGTCGTTTGTCTTCATTCGGCACTCGCTCAAAGTCTTAAGCGGCTTTCGGCAAGCGAGCTGGCTGAGTAAGAGCGAAAAAAAGACAGCGCGGGGGAGTGGCGCCCACCGATTCACACCATCAAAAGTTCGGCTCGCGTCTGTATGAAAAATGCGAGTAACTTCGTGCACCGTTGGCTATGAGCCATAGCCGCTCGCTGATTGAACTTTGTTGTCAGTTCCTCAATTCCGAGTGTGCAGTTGTCACTTGATGCACCTGCTTTAAGCAAAAGCTCTTGATCTCAGTGATCAAGAGCTGAGGGCGAGTCCAAACTATCTGTGCACTCACCAAATCACTGGAGCTCTCCAAACATTATGAAACTCTCGTCCATCCTCACTGCCAATATCATTCCAGTCCACCAGCGTTTGACTCAGTCGTGCGAAATCCTCTGGATGTTCTTCTCTGAGACGATCTGCTATGTGAAAGGCATCCACCAGTAGATTGCTGCCACCCTGGGATGCAGTCTGCACCATACAGTGCAATATATTCACACTGGGCTTGTATTCATAGTAGGGTAAATCCGTGTGCAAGGGCAGTGGATCCGACAGATATGCAAAATTCTTGGCTCCCGGCTTGGCTTGCACTATGAACTCCTCGCCATAGGTGGTGCGTCTGATAAAGCCCACACGTTCAGCCAACTGTCGTACCACTCCCTTATCTAGGGGAGCGCCTCTTAGCAGTGACACCCCATAGACAGCCAATGCCTGTAGCCATTCCTGGAGCACCATGTCTTGTGACATCACTTCCTCATAGTCAAACTGATGTGCGATCTTCTCAAATTCAGCCCCTGCCCAGTGTTGGGTGCGCGGTCTGTAGAAATCCTCGAGGTAGGATCGTTGTCTTTTGTTGTCAAAGCTGCGTTGCTTAAGCCACTGCCACGTGTAGCTACTTTCGTGTTTATCGCTCCAGCTGATGTTAACCTCTTGGCGAACCTCATCCGTGCTTATGGCCACGGGATGCACTTTTGTATCGAAATGATTCCAGTTTAAGCGGCGCGATTGAGAGCTGTCATGGAAACAGGTGGAGCAGCCACAATTATCGCGCAGCCAAATGCCGGGAAAGGTCAGTGTCGGGGAGTCAACCTCCGCTTGCACCTCTATTTGCGAGCCATTGACTATGCGTCCACTGAGCTGACGACTCAGCGGCACATTAGCCAGGGCACGGCTCAGTCTCTGCATCCACATGATAGCACAAAACACGTTCCGTAACCAAAGACCGCCGAATGGGCACTGCGAATTGTGAAATGAGAAAGTGAAATTGAAGCTGCAGCAGTTGTCAGCTAGTTTGGAGACGCCCGCTTGTATAATCAGCGATCTATCGGCTGGGATTGAACTTTGCCTGCCAGCTCATTGTAAACAAAAACCAGAGACTGAGTTTGTTGTTGTATCGCTGATCTAGTTTCAAGTGGAAGACCTCAAGCAAACGCCTAATTGATAGTCAAATCGTATAGCACGTGCGGGGGGAGTCTATGAAATATTTAATTTAATTTAATAAAAATCGGCACAGTGTCACATCATCTGATCAGATGATACGACTAAGCAGGTAAGAGGTAATTCATTGTGCGAACTCTAAATGAAAAGAAGATGGGATCGGGATTCTCAAATCAGAATCTCAAATTCACTTTGTATTATGGCCATGCGCAGATGCAGACACATTAGATTAGTCACAGGCAATGAACTAACATTAAGATGGCCGAATTTGGAAGGTTTCCTAGCCGGTTCCATGCCATCGACTGCATTATCATCGAGAGATCCAGCTCCAAATGTTCCAACTATTGCTGGATATAACGCGTCTCCATCAGCAAACTGTGTGGCCACTTGTTTTTGCTCAAATCATATGCCAACTGGATACGTGCCTGTAAATGCTGTTGCACCCAAACTTTCTGAAAATTGAGTAGCCATTTGATTACACTAGGCAACAAGGTAAAGTATATTGAAGGGTTGTTGCTAATGCTAGATGCTTTCGTGTGCTGAACACGAATCTGTTTTCAGAAATGGTCCATCACGTCGAAATTTTGAGTAATTTGAGTTTAAAGTTGCAAAAAGGTGCCTATTTTGACCCTTTTCAGACGCGTTTTGTGGGGAACCTATACCGGCTAGTAATTTGAATAGAAGTTTCATGAAAATGTTCAATAAAACCTATTGCATACATTGGCGCAGCAACAATATATTGGGTTTTTGTGAACTCGGATGCAATTACGAAAAATGGTATATCTTCATTGGAAACAGTCGTAGAATTGTTTGGGATAATTTATTTCAAAGTTAAGGAGTAGTTCTTTCCGATAGTATCAAAGATAGTCGAAACAAAAGTATAGGTTCCCCACAAAAAAAAGTCTAATTTTGTTGCCTTCTGTTGTCAATGCAAATGTCATAATTATAATATTATATATAAATGTATAATACTCAGAGCTCGCAAAAAACTGTTAACACTATCAGCGTGTCTGTGTAAAACTGTTCTGTTACAGACACAACGAAAAGAGGCTGCAAAAAGACACTTTCAATTGTGTTTTGCTCAATAGCTGTTTTCGCTCAATTAAAGATCGCTTTTTTCCTTTCTGTTTTGCTCATGTCTTTCACTGACCGTTTTGCCGAGAGCCGACTTCCAAAGTGTCTTCTAAGAATGTAAGCGTGTTTGTGACTGGGATGCCTGTGTGTATTTGTCTCAGTCAACGATCTTTGTACATATGTGGAGTATGGAGACAATTATTATTATTAATCTAGCAAATGAAATGCAGAAAATATTAGTTTTTGGTAATTGCTTAACGCCTAAAAACCATATTTATTTAATAATGTACATTGGACATAAGTACATAAACCCACCGCCAACCACACGAACAAAACAAATTACACTTTTTGCTGACACTTTTTGTGTTTTGCTCATTTGAAGACATTTTTTGCGTGAGCGCTCGCTCACAAGTGTTCCTCTCAGTTGTTATTGGCAGACCGTCTCGTTTGTTTTGATCAACCGGAAATGCTCAACAGAAAACACATGAGGAGGGAAAAAAAGTGTTTTGCTCAGTGAGAGATCGAGTCGGCTTTGTTTTTTTCTGTTTTGTTAGTGGGCTGATCGTACTGAAAAAAGTGTTGAGGGTTATTTGCGAGCTCTGATAATACTTGTATACGTTGTTAAAACAACAGAAGATAAGCTGACGGTTAAAAACCAAGCTTGGATAAATAAATAATCTGTAGCTACATACAATGTATGTGTTTATGGAAAAATAATCATCTATCTATGTATCTATCCTAACTAGTTATTCCATACAAAGTTTTCCGGGAAAATTTCTCTCCCTTGGGGCAGATTTTCCAAGATCGAAAAAACACATTGCAAATTATTTCGCCTTCTATCCTCACAAATCGAGTTTCGAATAGAAAATAGTTTTTTGCATGCAGAATTTATCGGCCATTTATCTTGTGCCCAACTATTATTCAAACTTTGCTTACAAAAACAAGTTAGAAAGTCGGTCAAGTCCGACTCGTAATACACTCCTGTAGTATCAGCGCTGCTGCTGCGCTGCGGTCATAGCTGATGGCGCCACTAGGGTATCCCAAAAAAATTTGTTTTTTTCATTTTCACCGGTGCTCAGGCATTTTCTGAAAGCTTATAGGGGTAAGTATTTTTCCGATTTTTATCAGATTTGTCGGAAAACGTTTAGACGTCGCGCAAGTCGAATTTTCCCCAAAAATCGGGTTTACCGTACTGTTTTTGAATTTAACTTAAGCCTTGGTCTATAATCACGATTTTCTTAGTTTTAAAATCAGCATTTTTAAAGAAAAATGTCCAAATTTTACTTTTAGCATAATACGTAAGTTTTGGCTATGCTTTTGCTCATTTAGGTGCCATATATTACTCTTTTTCGTAAACTTTGCATAAATTTTGTATAACTCTTTAAATTTCTATGAAAATCAAAAAAAATAGTGAAGCAGCTAAAAAGATGGGTAAAAAAAAAAAATTTAATTTGCCCTCACCGTTTCAGAGCTCTTTTAAAGCTTTGTACCCCTTGCATGAAACTAATAATATTATAAGCTGTTTGCCAGTTTAGCATCGAATTGTTTTTAAACTTTGAATTATAAGCCAAATTGCTTAATAACTTTGGTGGTTTGGTGTTCGGATCTTGTTTTCCTTTTGAGAGTAGTTAGATATAAGGCCTAGCATAATATATATTAAGCCACGAGGTTCTAACTTTAAAATTGTGGCTATGACAGTTTTTTTGCGTTTTAAGGGGGGAGAGGGGGATGTTTTGATCTGGGTACAGTATACACCTATGTGCATGCCAAAATTTGTGTCTCTATCTCTTATAGTCTCTGAGATCGACGCGTTCATGCATTTCCGTCTGACATGGCTATATCGACTCGGCAATTGATGCTGATGAAGAATTTATATACTTTATAGGGTCGGAAATGATTCCTTCTGGCTGTTACATACATTTGCACAACTTCATGATCCTCTTTTCCCCATTTTTAATAGGAACAGGGTATAAAAATAGAGGAAAGCTAACTTCGGCTCGACCGAAGCTTATATACCCTTGTAGCTTGATGGCGCCACTACATTGAGCATTTGCTTGCCAGTTTGTTATATGGCAGCTATACGATATATTCATCCGATTTTGACCGAACTCCCCAAAATTGGAAAATGATAATACAAATTCACAACGGTATAAAGACGCTACCATTGAAAACGAAAAAGGCTTTTCTCACTAGAACTACTTTTTCGACCGATAGTTCCTATGGCAGCTATATGCTATAGTCATCCGATTTGGAACAAACTTGGTAAAATTGTGTAATAGCATATAATATTGATCAGTAACACGTTTAGGACCGATAGCATTGTAAACAAAAAAGTTTTTCCTACTAAGACTTTTTTCGGACATAACTTTTGTATGGCAGCTATACTATATAGTTGGCCGATTTTTATAGAACTTAGTGGAACTATGTGAAAGCATAGAAAACTTAGAAATACGAGAATTGGGGATGTTTGCGTTGAAGACAAAAAAGTTTTTCTCACTAAAACTACTTTTTCGACCGATGGCACCTATATGCTATAGTAATCCGACTTAAATCAAACTTGGCAGAATTGTGTGGTAGCATATAATATTGATAAGTAACAAATTTAAGAGCGATAGCATTGAAAACAAAAAAGTTTATTAGTCTTATTAGTTATTAGTTTCATGCAAGGGGTACAAAGCTTTAAAAGAGTTTAACTCTGGAACGGCGAGTGCAAATTAAAATGTTTTCTGCATCACTAGTTTTTTTAATTTTCATAGAATTTTTAAAGGGTTATAATGCGATTTTTACAAAATTTATGCAAAATTTACGAAAAAGTGGAATATATGGCACCTAAAGGAGCAAAAGCATAGCCAAAACTTATCGATTATGCTCATAAAAGTAAAATTTTGACATTTTGATTTAAAAATGCTGATTTGAAAACTAAGAATATCGTGATTATAGACCAAGCTATAAGTTAAATTCAAAAACAGTACGGAAAGCCGGATTTTTGTGGAAAATTCGACTTGCGCGACCTCTAAAAATTTTCCGAAAAATCTGAAAAAAAAATCAAAAATACTTCCTCCTATAAGCTTTCAGAAAATGCCTGAGCAAAAACCAAAAAATTTTTTGGGACACCCTAGGCCCCACTACTTGACTTACAAAACTAACATTTAGATGGCGTCACTATCCACTAACCGAATCAAAACAGATCTTTGAAGGAAACAGACTTTTGGTCATAACTTGGGTATAGTGCATCCGATCTTTATCATTCCATGAGCAAATCGATAAATAATATTGTATTGTATATCTGTAGAAGGTACAAACTATCTATCTACAAAACTGTGGGAGATATAATGTTTTTTCCAAGTTTCCGGAGCGGCAGGGGGCGTGGCGAACATTAAAAATAACCTTGATCTGCCTGCAAGTATAAAAAATATATGTCCCATACATGTCAAAACTCTATCTCTTACCATCTGTGAGATCTGTGCGTTCATACAGACGGACATGGCTATATCGACTCGTCTATTGATGCTGATGAAAAATATATAATATATACTTTTATAGGGTCGGAAATGATTCCTTCTCCCTGTTACATACTTTTTCACAAACTTAATATACCTATATTACAGAGTATAAAAAGTGCTTTCCCATACAACATTTTTGGGCGTTTACTGTTTTAATCTCTGCTTCAAACTCATTCCTTATCAGCGTCCTAACTTCCGCGACAGCCCTCGCGCCACTTGACGTCAGAGCAACTGCACAACTGATAAGGTGCTCTCTCTGGCTTTGCTGTTCGCCAGCGAGCGATCAATCAATCAATCAATTGAATCATCTTTGCCTTCTTTTGCCCGGGCCTCCTATGGCCTTTTAAGGGCCTCTCCCCAACGTAGCGATTCTTGTGAAAGCAATAAAAATTGCATCGCCTGTAGATGGGCATGGAGAGTTGACCTGTTGCACATTTGAATGGGAGCAGAAGGAGATGGAACAGGCCGGGCCATGGGCTGACCAAATGTCTGCCTGTTTTGACCATTTACAGCGGGCAGCAATAAATTCTTCATGCGAGTCTCGAGGCTCTCTTGGCCATGTTGCAGAAATTCCCAAGCCGGCGGCCATAAAAATGCGGCTCACATGTGACAACGATTTGTACTTTAGCTCCTTTTATGGGCGGGTTGGGGCTGCCGGCTCCTGCTGCTGTTTGGCTGTTGCATTTTTCAAAAGCGGCTCCCCCCTCCCGCAGATTATACAACTCGCTGTCTCCACCCCTCCCCCTCTGTGTATTATTGTTTTTTTTTTCTTTTGTGGGTCACTTGGATTTTGCAATATTTATGAGTTTGTGCATCCACCCACAATTAGGTCAATTAACAGCCGGAACGTCCTTCGCACAACCATTGACATTTTGCTTTGATACAATGATGATTATCTTGTCACATGCCAGCGCCGGAACAATGGGTCGACCACTTAAGTGTTTCTAACCCATACCCGAACTCAAGTCAATTCGTTTCATGTAATTAAGTGCTGCTGATCCACTAGTTTTTATCTTCAAGACCGGACGGACGGGGACAAGACAGGACAGGACAGGACTCAGAGTGAAAGCTTTTTGGCTTTCCTTGCTTAGAAAGCGAAACAATGAGGGAGGAGGATTAGGACGGTGGTGGGGGCGGGGGCAGCAGGGAGGAGGTCTTGTGTTTGCAAACTGTCTGGGCGAGACAACGTTGTACGTACGTACGTGTACGTGCGATGTCCCATCGTCATCGTTCGCTTCCTTCAGAACACTCAGAAAAAGAAGTCAGATCTCAAAATACGAGCAGGTTTACCAATTCCATAAAACTATTTACTACCATTTTTTCCCCAAGTGTACTTCCACTTCTTTTACTTCTTCTGCTGCTGATTGCACTTCAGTCTTCAAGCAAAGCGAACCGAAAAATGTGTTAAGAGTCGAAACACGAACGTGCCGCTCAAAGGCCACTCGTTAGCAGGCGCCGCTCGCAAGAGTTGAGTGGCGGAGCTAGGGGGCGGCGACATCGACATCTATTGGTAAATATTTTTACTGCGCTGCACCCACCGCATCCCTTTGGGATAACCCAACATCTCCAGCCAGCCGAGCGCAACTAGCCCCATATATCTCAGCCGCTTGCAGGTGGCATCTGCCGGGCCAGGGCCAGGAAGTCTCCAAGACGCCAATGTCTGCAGCCATTTCATTTCGTTGCTTATTTTATTGCCGCTTCTGTTTGCCTGGGCAGACAGTTGGCAAACAAACAGACCAACAAACTTGGACGACGGGGACAGTGACGACTGGGTTAGGCCATGTCCTTGCGGAGGCTGTGTGGATATTGTGTCTCTATGTACAATGTACAATGCATATCTTTTTTCGGAAGTATAACACTATCTTCATTACGAATGCGCCAGGAATAAAACGAAATGCAATTCATTGCAGAAGGCGGTGCCGACGGGTAGGGAAGGAGTGTGAGATGCACATGAAGATGGAGTGGATATGCAACTGAAAGTGGCAAAGCGAGCAAGATGGAGTTTTAGTGATTTAGATCTATTTTGATTTCGAAATGACTCAGCAAGTGGGTTAAGAACCGTGCGTCAACTTAAAGGTCACGCTGATATACCCTTACATTGATACTGACTCTTCACGTATGCAGAAGAAAAACCTATGAAAGTCAGGGATGAATCATACCTTAGTATATTAGAAGAACTACCAATTATAAGCAATGTTTCAAGTTACTGAATTCGTAATTAGAGACACGGAATTGAGTGACGACATCCACTCTGGAAGAAAACCCTTCTTAACAACAACAAAACCAAACTTTCACTTTTGCTATTGCACTTGGACGAACGAATGAGTTTTTGACGTATTGTAAGCATTATACAATGAATACAAGGTAACAAAATGAAATTTAAAAACAGAAATAGTTGTACCTTAGTTCATACCAAGACCAGCCTCGCACTTATTCGTGGTCGAACCAAAGCATTCATCTCATTTTGCCGACATGTGAAATTTACAATTTGTATCAAGTAAATAAACTTTTGGGAAATATCACTAAACGCCTTAGCTCTTTTTGGGACATGAGTAATAGTTCTTAAAGTCCGCTTTACCCGATTTCCAGCTAGTTTAGTTTACAGCGGTCGACTACAATCATAAATTTGATAACTATACAGGTATGTTCTCAGTTCCATTACTTTTTGAAAAGTAAATTGAAAGCAATTCCCCTTCGGTTTCGTTTTAGTGTTCTCAATTCCGAATGAAATTGCTCTGTTTTTCCTTTTTCCAAACCACCAGCCGAATTCAGTCGTGTTTTTTATCAAACGCGAGCCGAACTCATGATTGTGTGAATCGATGAACAATCGATGCAAGTAAAACGGCTGTAGTCTGGAGAGAGCTCTCCTGCTCACCAACACAAGCACCCTTTTTGGTCCTCTCCATTTGGCCGGCACTGGTCTAGACTGCAAAATTGATCAGTCGACACCGCTTCGGTCAGAAATTAGTCAGCTGTTCGCTCTCATTTACGCTCTCTGGATACTTTGGTCAGCTGTCCGTCTCCCTCTTACCACTGTGACTAGATACACAAGAGAGAAACCACAAATCCGGAAATGAGAGAGGCTGACTCTTAGGTTTCACTCTTCGTTTTAATGTGCACTGCCAAAATCTGGACATATTAAGCAAAGAAATTCTTTATAAAACAATTAAAGACTAGAATGCAAATTAAATTTAACTAACAATTTCTAAATGGATCACAGAATTAAGGAAAATTTACTTTATGTACATCTAGCAACTGTAAGAGTGCATAATTTGGCAATTACTTTCCATTCCACCGACCAACAAGCATTACTTTTCAAAACGAATATCTTTTTCGTTTTGGTGTTGCGAGAGCATGAATCAATTCCACTTTCGAAAAGTTGCTGAAGAAGTGGAATTATGAATATGGCTGATAAAAACTTGTGGCAGTAATTTTTTTTACAGAAAACTAATCCGAATAGATTATAAGGTTATTCAGAACTCACAGTTGAGGAATTCTCCTCAGTTTGACAGCAAAAAAATTAAACAATTAAGCTGTTCTGCCCCTTTACTACCTAAGCACTTTTTTCTCTTGTTGAAATGCGACCTTTTAGTGTTGGTAAACACTTATATGCGTTTACAAGTAAAGTAAGCGGTGTGGTGATTCTTAAGCTTATTTGGAAGTTATATCTCCGCATGATTAACGTGTCGTATGCTATGCGGCGTCCGCATCACATGCAGCTGCCGTTCGGAAGCTTCAGGCCTATAAGAAAAACATCAACAGTCATTACGAAATAGCACCAAAAACTCTATATGTTTATTTTCACATAAATAAAATTTATTCCATACATTGCAATCTATTTTTAATTCGCTTTAAGAAATATGGACAACCCTAGTTCGAACCCTCAAGCCACACCTCCGAAGCTCTGCGTTAAACTGGATAATAGCTTTTCAGGGTGTTACAGATTCTAGTAAGGACCCCACAATTGACACAATTCCGGCAATTCCCGAACCGAACGTTCCCATAGATATAGATATGCTCTCGTTTAAGGTCGCTCCAAATCGACCGATCTCTAGATAACCAATTACTCTTTTATCTGGCTCAACATGAACTTTTTAATTACATGCTACGAGCAGTGTTTGGAAGTACCTAGGTATAAATACATAGGTACATACCTAGTTACATATTTTGTGTACCTTTTCCCTTACCTTGGTATTTGAAATTCGAGTACCTTTTACCTTACCTAAGTCTTAATTTTCATTTACCTTGTCAATAGGTAAGGTACTAGGTACTTTTCGTAATTGATTTTTTTCGCTCCGATTACATTATAGCCGAGATGCTGCCCCGCTTTGCCATATTGAAAAGAAAAGTATCAGGGACCTGTATATGGCTTTAACTGGACGTCCGGTAAACATTCCGTGTTCAAAAACCATACGATCCATGCTAGATTAGAGGAAGGCGGGCTATCAGCCATAACTTTCGCAAATATTTTGCAATTTGTAGACACATTTTGTACTAAACAAGTAAGAGTGCTGCAGCCGAGTACCCTGTACCAAGTAATGTTTTTGCTCGGATCTGATTGTGGTTTTCATTTGCCGATATATGGAGTTGCAATCATAACTCGTGTAACCGGCCACTATATAGACAGCAATCTACATCGTCATTCTCTCGTGCTCGCATATAAGCGTGTGCGGTTTTCTCACACACATGAAATAATTGCTACTATATTAGCTGAAGTCCATAGCAAATACCGACTTAGTGATATCCAAATGTCAAACGATTTCCTTTTTTTGAAAACTTTACTTCAAGCGAGGCGAAGACCTTTGCTTTAAATTGAAGTGCGTTCCAAAATTGTAAAGTGATTTATAGATTGGCTTCTTAAAGAAATTTTGGAAAATTTGAAAATTGATGTCAATGAAAGTTCAAATACAAAGGATTTTGAAAACTTTTACGATACCAGTAATGGAAGATTGGATGAAACTGAGAATTGTTATGAAAATTCGAATTTTTGTACCTTTATCTTTACCTAGGTACTGGAAATTCCGGATACCTTTTACTTTACCTAGATATTTTTTTTTTACATTTACCTTGTACCTTACATAGGTAAGAAAATTGGGTACCTTTCCAATCACTGATTACGAGTATGTTGCCGACTGGCGGTAGCGCAATTGTACTGACTTTGGTTGCTCATAATTAGACATCGGATTTTGCATATTTGCATATTTTTAACCGTTTGTCCGATTTAAGTTCTGATTGCACACATCCTGTTTTTATTGATCAATGATCTAGGTCCGCTAAAAACAATTTTGCATAAATTGCAAATTGCATAAAAAAATATGCAAAATATGCAGAATATGCAAACAACATTTTTTTATGAAATAACATAATGATTCAGCGCTAACCATTTTCTGATTTTGTTACAAATATGTTGGAACATGTAAATTAACGTCACCAATTAAACTTGTAATCAATTAAAATGCCGAAAATGGGTGATAAAAGCACACTTTTAATTCAACAGTGGCTAAGAGATTTGCCATCAAACTGTTATGCAACACATATTTACATAACAGGCACCCGGCGTGCGTTGCTGCCCCCCCCCCCCCCCCCCCTTTGAATTTTAAACACAATACGAAGAAGTGAAGCTTAATAGACAATTGCCATCCATAAAATTTACATAAAATCTAATCTCATTACATTTTTTTCAAATTTCCCCGAGTTTTTGGTCCGTTTGATATTCACCTCCTATTTACCCGTCTATATACCAGTCTTCGTGTCCATCTAAACTCATATAAGAATTTCGCAAATGTTAAAATTTCTTTAAACCGATTGACCGACACCTCCTATTTACCCGTCTTTAACTGCCAACTATTAAGTCTTCATGATAATCTAAACTAATCATAAAATTTTGTATATATCCGGATTTTTGGACCGCTTGATTTTGACCCGTCAATTTACCTGTCTACATTATAATATAACTTATGCAAACGTTTTGTAATAGTCGCAACTTTTTGGACCGTTGGATCTTACCATCTACGCGTTCACAATTGCCATCTATCACATCTGTATGATTCCCAAAACTTATAAAATTTTGCAAATTTCGCGAAAAATCTAAACTCAAATATTGATTTTGAAATTTTTGCGATTTTTTTGACATTTATAATAATCTTTGGTCATATGAAAAATTGGCAAATTTCGCGATTCTTTTAACCGTTCGATCTACACCTCCTACCGCTACACCCGTCTACATTGCCATCCATAAAACCTTCATAATAATATTAGGTCATACGAAAAATTGGCAAATATTGATCTGTTCAATCCACGCCTCTTATTTACCAACGCCTGCGCTTTCGTAAATACTCAAATGAAAATTTGACAAATTTCGCGGTTTTTTGATCTAAGCCTCTAATATAACATCTTCAATTGCCATCTATCCAACCTTCATAGTTATCTTAGGTCGTTTGAAAATTTAGCAAATTTCGCGATTTGCTTAACCACTTGATCTACTCCTCCTATTTACCCGCCGGTTTACCCTTCTTTATGATAATCTAAACTCAAATGAGAAGTTTTGAAATTTCGCGATTTGTTTTGACCATTTGTTCCACATTTCCTTTATTTACCCGTATACTCTAGCCGCCCATAAAATCTTCATAAAAATCTGAAATAAATACACAATTTGAAAATTTTCTTATATTTTAGAACTTTCAAAGTACACCTTTCATTTGCTCGGTCTACAACTTCCATTTAACCGTCTATATATGCCAACTATATATTTTTATACCCGTTACTCGTAGAGTAAAAGGGTCTACTAAAGTCGTGCAAATGTATGTAACAGGCAGAAGGAATCATTTCCGACCATATAAAGTATATATATTCTTGATCAGCATCAACAGCCGAGTCGATATAGCCATGTCCGTCTGTCCGTCTGTCCGTCTGTCCGTCTGTCCGTCCGTCCGTCCGTCTGTATGAACACCTAGATCTCAGAGACTAGAAGAGCTAGAGCAACCAAATTTGAAATGTAGACTCCTATTGTCTGCACGCAGATCAAGTTTATTTTCAATTTTTGCCACGCCCCCTCACGCCCCCGCAATTTGGAAAAAATGTCATATCTCCTACAGGTTTTTATGATAGATGGTTCGTACTTTCTAGAGATATCTAGAACTTAAAATTATTTATCGATTTGCTGAAGGAATGATAAAGATCGGATGAACGATACTCAAGTTATGAGCAAAAAACGATCAGTTAACACCCACCACCCACCCCACTCATAACCTAAGCATTGCGTTCAGCAGCAATCTTAGTGAGAGAGAGAGAGAGAGAGAGAGAGAGAGAGACGAGTTAAAAAATGTTGCATACTTTTCGGCTGACCCACCTCAGGCATACAGGAAGGCTATTAAACATTTGTTTCCATGAGTAACGGGTATATCGAAGTCGGTTAGAGCCGACTTTAACTTACGCTCTCGTTTATAATAATCTAAACTCAAAAATGCGAATTTTTGTAAATTTCGCCATTTTTATACTTTTTTTATAGAAATAGATATTTTGCATATTTATTGCGTATTTTGCATATTTATTGCATATTTGGCATCTTTGTTTCTATATTTTGCATTTGCATATATTGAATATGCAGTTCTCAATGTAATGAGGATTATTTTAAATTAGTATAAGTCCATATTTTCACCTTAATTCACCTTCATTTAAAAAAGTGCATAAAATCCGATGTCTACTTATAACTATGCAGATAAGTGTTGTGTTAAGGTATTTTTAAGAAAATGGATGATGTTCACTCTGTATAAAACGGACTATCACAAGACCTGGTAGAGACAAACCGTATGGACATATAATAGACATAGTAGAGACAAATTGTAAAGACGATGTAAATATGGAAGCCGAAGTGAATGCGCAGTAAAAGCGTGTGTAAATAAAAATCCGGTGTGCGGTAAATCACCCTCGATTATACTATCAAAGATTCTTCTTTCAATGTTGTAATGAAATATAACGTACTGAGTGACAGATTAAAACAAAATCCTTACATGATTTGTGAAATTTATTAATATTCAAGTGCTCGCCTTTACTCTTGGATCCAGTTTAATGATCCTGCCTCAGAAATCTAGCTGAGAGCATCGATCGATGCCGGCGTATTGGCAGACAAGAAAAAGTGTAACTTTACCTTTGCGAGTTGGACAAGCATACACTCAAATCTTATCATCCATCTTGATATCGTACAGCTTGAAGCACGGAAAAAACTACGAACCAATATTCAAATTCCGCAAAAATTCCCAACTCATTTATTTAAAATATGAATTTTTCAACAAAATTCGAAACTACAAATTTGATCACCGAAATTTTAAACCGAAAAAACCATTTTTGAAAGACCTTATCTACAGTGACCATTTGAGGCCCTAGCAAATTTTTCCGCTTGCACATTCACATACGCCAAAACACATAGAGAAAGAGAGTCAGCCGGTTAAGGTAGTCCTCCTCCGTCTGGGTTGACAGACTGTCGGCATTGGTGTTAAGGTAGCCGGCTTTTATGCTTTAGTCTTTAGTAAGAACTTTTCGCTTTTATACCACATATTACAAAATATACTTGGAATGGTACAAAAAACTAGGGTGGGATCTTCGTTTAGTTATTTTAACGTTTAATTTTGATTTTAAGTGTTTCCAATTAATTATTTAAGTATATATGGGGTGTATCATAAGCCAACAAGTGTCATTAGTGTTATGGGAAAGAGGAAGGCCCCAGTGTTGGTCAACAGGTATGTGAATGGTGTCATGAGGAACTTAAATCTAGTGCCATCCATAAAATTGTATTGTCAGTAACTTCAATTCATTGCTATCATTCAACCTTCATCTCTGGAGATTCAACCGCAAGGCATCTCCTCCTTGATTACTTCTAGCTCAGGCCGATCTGGCGCAGACATAATGAGTGACGCAAGGCATCTCCTCCTGCAGCTCCTGTTTCTTATCCTTGTTTACTTCTAGCTCAGGCCGATCCGGCGCAGACATGATGTGTGATGTTTAAACTATAATCTATAAATTTTTTGTTTATTAGAAATTATGTAGAAAAAAATAAATTTTATTTATATTTTTATACTTTGCTGAGCTGTGTCTTGCTTTGCTTCCAGATTTGTACTGAATTATTTAGCTAGACGACTTATGTAGGTTCTGTTGACACTTGAGAAATTTCGATTTGAGTGTAAATGCTCCAGCCAACTTTAATTTTGGGGCCTACTTTGAATTTTGTAAAAATTGCTTAATAAGACGTAAGTTTCACAAATTGAGAACATTTGTTAATGTCCCAAACATCTTAAACTAACTCCTGCTTGCTGCTATATTTTTTACATTATAATTGTTACATTTTACACTCCAAAACTTTATTAATATGTTTTTTCCTAAATATATTATAGCCACCGCTGTAAATCAAGCCAGTTTCTTGCATCCTCCATTCAAGGTCAAGAGTATGTACCTCTGCTGCTGTTATTGTGCGTTTCTCAAGGTAACGCACACAAAATTCCCTTTCAACAAGGCGTCTCCCTATATAATGCTGATGAAGTCCAGGGTAAATGTCACCTTATGCTATAGTAATCCGATTTGAATCAAACTAGGCAGAATTGTGTGGTAGAATAAAATTTTAATCAGTAGCAAGTTTGGGAGCGATAGCATTGAAAACAAAAAAGTTTTTCCTACTAAGACTTTTTTTCAGAACTATATTTTGTATGGCAGCTATACTATATAGTTGACCGATTTTCAGCAAAGTTGGTGAAATTATGAAAAGGCATAGAAAACTTATAAGTACGATGATTGGGGACATTCACGTTGAAGACAAAAAAGTTTTTTGACTAAAACTGCTTTGTCGAACGACAGTTCATCTGGCAAAAGACTTTGTACAAAGTTTGGTTAAGATCGCTTTAAAACTGACGGAGGAGATAGCATGGAAACAGACGGTCGGACAGAAGGACATGGCTATATCAATTTAGCTCGTCATGCTGATCAAGAATATACATACTTTATGTGGTCGGAGATACTTCATTCGATGCGTAAATATCAGGACAATTTTAATATACCTTCTACAAGGGTATAAAAAGAACACTTAGTTTCATTCATTTGTTCTCTCGGCTCATTCTCATCGCCTTGCTACGCATTCTGCTAGATTCTTCAGCAGCACTCAATAGTATTTATGGTATTTATGGCCCGTCTTGTGTGGAAGTACATCTCCGTGCAGAAAGACACCAGTACTAATGTCCCTTCTGAGTGTGTGCGTCACGCAGTGGCGCTTCTCAGGGTTAACTGAAATATTCCACCTGCAAGTCCAGTTTTCAACTCTTCTCAGATACTCTTGCAGTGTATCCGTAGCCGCATAGATACAAATATCTCGTGCCATTATAGCAGTGTCGTCAGCAAACGTGGCGATAAGAAGGTCCTGAGGGTCGTCTTTGGGGATATCGTGCGATGTGGGCAGAGGCTACGCACGAATCCTCTTCTTCTGGAATGCAAGGCCATCCTGGACCACTCTGAAGAAACCTGTCAGAGAGGAATGATTTAACAATTAAGAAGATTTGAGGACTGATCTTATCGAGCAGACCGTCGGGCCATTCTCGTTCAAATGCCTGTTGGATATCCAAGTACGCTGCCACAACGGACTCCTTGGCATGGAATCCTTGCAGCACAAAGTTGACCACCCTATGAAAATTCCAAATTGAAACTTTGGAATATTTCGTGTGACTGCTGACGTTTCCGGGATTCTCCTCAGATCACATCTCTCCACCAGTTTGCCAAATGCAGGGAGGAGGCTTATGGGCCTTTAAGATTATGTAGCATCACAATATTGGCGCTTTTTCAAGCGCTGAGAAAATAGCTGAGGCGGAGTGTTGCATTAAAAATGAGTATCAAAAACAATATTGCCTTACGAGGGACCAGCTTTATTGCTCTATTGTCCATCTCTTCTTCTTCCGGGGCTTTGCTGTTCTTAAGGGATCTGATTTCCCCTTTGACCCCCTCAAAGGTGATTGGTGCAGTTGGTAACGCCAGTTCCAGTGACTTCTGTACCAATTGGACTCTATTGGCCGAGGTAGTGGTGAAAGGCTGAAACCTATCCGACATTAGCTCTGTACTGACAATGCTTAGCCCAAGATCCATCAGGATTCCTGACCGGAAATTTTGGTTGCACCTGCCTTTTGTACCTCCTGGTAAGCCTCCAGAGAGCGTACTTCGAGTCTTCATTTGGGGTGGCATCTTCAAGGAGTTTACCAGTAGCCCCCTGTAGATACGGGGTATAGCTGGATCAAAGGTTCTTGTGTATTCCTTCCTCAGATGATTTTTGAGCGCAATTAGTCCCTCTGCTGCAGGGGTCAGGACAGGAAATCTCCACGTGTTGTTGTGGAGCAGCAGACCCTTCCTTTAATCCATCGACCGGAAAGGAACTTATTCATACACAAAAGGGCAAAACCCAAGAACATTGCATACAAGATAAGCACAACCGTTTTGCTGATGAGCGAATTGTGGTCAATTCCGAAAGAGCGTTGTCCAGTCGAACCATTGCTATGCCAATAATATTGTGAGTTATCTCTGTTGAATTGTGTTGATTGTATTGAATTATAATTATCCATTTGACCTTGAGCCAGCTTATAAAGCAAAAACTTTGACTAAAATCAAAACAGGTCACTAAAACCCATATATGAACCCACAAAAACATTGAAAAAACGGTTTTCTCAATTGTATTTTCTGTACAAAACAGTTTTACAGAATTATTAAGAGATGGCGTCAATAGTTTTAAATCGAATCAAAACAATGTTACAATCAACTTCATTTTGAAGCCTTATCATTGGGGTTTCTTATTCAGTATGAGTCGGTTCGCTCAAGTGTAAACAAGAGAGTTTTTGTGTGCTTCGAATATGTCAACTTTTGTGCCAACAAAACACAATTTGCGGGAAAGAATTTACTTTTCTGCTTTCATTTGGAGAAAAATGCAGCTGAAGGCCATCAAATGCTGCAAGAAATGTACGATGGAAGTTTATGGAAGTTTACCGAATATTCACTGGGGCTTATTTGGTGGGACCAATTGCGCGTGGTGTACTATGAGCTGCTACACTCTGGTGAAACCATCACAGGGCATTTCTACCTGATTGATGCGTATGAGACGGGCATTGAAGTGGCCAGAATACGAGCAGAGGCACGACAAGATAATTTTGCAACTGACAATGCTCGGCCACATGTTGCACAACCTGTCAAGACATATCTTGAAACGCTGAAATGTCCCGTATAGCCCAAACACTGCCCCTTCCGACTACTATTTGTTTACATTGATGACGAATGCCCTTGAGGAGCATCACTCTCGCTCTTTTGTAGAACACCAAAATTGAATCGATTCGCGGATCGCATCAAAAGACGCAACTTTTTTCGAGATGCCAGAAAGATGCGAAAAAGTAGTGGGTAGCGATGGACTATACTTTGAAAAATGAATTTGTTACAATATATTTCCCAATAAAGCTTCAAACATAAAAAAATCCCTTTAAAACTTGTTTGTACAGGTAATAGAGTACAATGTTGTCACTTCAAGAACAATTTTTCTCCAATCAAGTTGAACTTTTCTTCATGTTAAGAGCATATAGCACATTAGCCGTCATAAAATTGACTGAATTACTCTTTAGCGTTGACAAATTGACTTAAACCTTAAGGATGAGTTATCATAATCTGTGCACGCTTAAGTGAGAAGATGTTTCGGTTATTCGAAAACCCATACATCTGCTGTAATTGTTTGCCGACCACTTTACATACCAGGTATTGGTCTAAATTACTTCTAATGAAGTTGCTAATAGATTTCGTTTAGGGGGCGATATTCTTAATAATCTGTAAAGCTTCTTCATTGTATTTTCTAAGTACAACATTTAACACGACTATGTGAACCACTAAACCGAACCAGTACTTATTTCCAACTGGTTTGCATTCCTGTTTTAAGCCAATTTTATTGAACCAAAAATGTCAAATTACAGCTATTGGGTTCGGTATTCAATTATTAAAATTGGCATATTCTGCTTAGATCCTGGTGGTCATTTGTTGGCAATTGAAATGAAATAATGTTGGGTTCGGGCTTGCTAGATTTAAAAGATTTTTGGAATTTGTAACATTTGTTTATTTCATATTTCCAGGTTGCAGGTCCGAACTCAGGACGGACTTGCATTTCGATTTGGCGTTTTAACAAATGTACAAAAACATAATAAGTCATGAAAACTTTAACATTAAAATTTATCCTTTTGGGGCACATCTAGCCTTAATGGGCTCCGCTGTGGGCCAAAACTCACTATAAATCGTTTTTACAAAAAAATTACCGCGTATTTGTACACTCTCAAAATATGAGATAAAATGTGCCAATGACACTTCAGCGATTCGATCGTCATATATTCGACCTGCATACGGACTTGCGGAATATTGTATCCAGAGACGCTGGGTTGGGACCCATTCTTGAGCAGGCAAGATTTTCATGTGAACTTTTTGCAGATAGATCAAGGCCCCATATAGTACCGGATATAGTTGGGGCGCCACCTCGTCACCTAGTTCATCCAGCCGCTTGGCCCAGTAGACCAGAAAGCCGCGTGACATCAGCTCAAATCGAACTCTGCGAAATACTTCCCTCATTTGACTCTTGCGCTTTTCGTAGTCAGTCGTCAACCACATCAGGGCGGCATAGAACACCTCAACCTCTGTGTGCACTCCCAGATAGTTGGAGGCCAATAAAATGCAAAGCTGCGCTACGTTGAGTTCCAAAAACTCAGGCGTGGTCACCAGGAACAAAAATACCTTGCACATTCGAGGCACCATCAAATCCACCACCGGCTCAATACCTTTTGAGCGCGCCTCCTGGAAACAAGAAATGGCGTCGACTCCATTGTATTTGTCCTTATCGTTGAGGCACATAAAGACGCTGTTCACCACATCCAAAGCTCCCAAGAATTGTGCGGCAATTAGCACATCGAGCAACTGTTCACGCGCACAGCAGCAAAAGTCACGGGTAATACAGGTGTAGATAATGCCAAAAGCGTTGGCCGTCACCTTGCGCACCGGCAATTTGGACATACTGTTTGGAACCAGTCCATGGGTAAAGAAATCGTTAAAGGTACGCAGTACCAGGAGATGGGACTTGAAGACTGCCCCCTCGGCCAAGATAGACACCCCCTTGGTCATTGCTACAGGCGAGATGGTTAAGGTGGATGCTGAAATTGGTTAGTCTTTGTCCACTCACCGTACTTAGCCTTAAGCTTATTCGCCTCTTCTTCTGCCATTTTTAGCTTCTCCCCCGGAGTTAGACGTTTCTTTGTCATGCGCAGCATGGTTTAAATTGCTATAAAATATACAATAAAAAATAATAAAATGTACTCCGATCTAGACAAAATCAGCTGATGTTATGTTTCAACTCCAAAGTTCCGGGTTCAATTCGTATAATTCAGAGAATGGAAAGGCGTAGGTAGTTTGATTTCAAACAAATCTAGAATTAATAAAATAATACTGAAGAGAATGAATCTCATTTATGTAATGGCAAAATCTTTTTCCAAATCGTATACCGACTTTTGGAGGTGTTACCAGATGGTTCCACGAAAATTGACTTTTATTATGCCATCTTTAATCTTTTCAACTTTGCTGTCGTGGCATAGAGGTAAGGGTAAGCCAGCGAAATATGCTAAACTAACAAAATTGCTTACCCACTTTCAGTGTTGGGTATTTGTACCTAAGTAGGTACATACCGGCCGGGTGTGGTAAAGCGGGTAGTGTGTGGGCCTGCTGTGCGGGAGGCGTGGGTT
>JBAMBO010001816.1:0-26040 GCA_037044535.1 Lordiphosa magnipectinata
TTTTTTCACCGCTTTGTTTCTTTTGGGGCAAAGCAAATAGAGTGAACGAGAAAGAGACAAAGCAGCTAAACAAAATCTTTACCTTCCTCCGTGTAATTTGTTAGGGTAGCAAGGTTAAAACGAAAACAAAATCATTTTTGAAAGACCTTATCTACAGCGACTATTTGACTATGCATTACTATTTGAGGCCATTGCAAATTTTTCCGCTTGCACATTCACATACGCCAAAATACACAAGAGAGAAAGAGAAACAGTCGGTTAAGGTAGTCCTCCGCCTGGGCATTGATGTTAGGATAGCCGGATTATATGCTTTATTATAAGAAATTTTCGCTTTTTTACCGCATATTACAAAATATACTGGGAATGGTACAAAAAACTAGGGTGGGATCTTCGTTTAGTTATTTTCACGTTTAATTTTGATTTTAAGTGTTTCCAATTAATTATTTAAGTATGTATGGGGTGTGTCATAGGCCAACAAGTGTCATTAGTGTTATGGGAAAGAGGAAAGCTCCAGTGTTGGTCAACAGGCATGTGAATGGTGTCATGAGGAACTTAAATCTAGTGTCAGTCTTTTCCATCCATAAAATTGTATTGTCAGTAACTTCAATTCATTGCTATCATTCAACCTTCATCTCTGGAGATTCAACCGCAAGGCATCTCCTCCTTGATTACTTCTAGCTCAGGCCGATCTGGCGCAGACATAATGAGTGACGCAAGGCATCTCCTCCTGCAGCTACTGCCTCTCCTCGTTTACTTCCAGCTCAGGCCGATCCGGCGCGGACATGATGTGTGAAGTAAGGCATCTCCTCCTGCAGCTCCTGCAGCTCCTGCCTCTCCTCCTTGTTTACTTCTAGCTCAGGCCGATCCGGCGCAGACATGATGTGTGATGTTTAAACTATAATCTATAAATTTTTTGTTTATTAGAAATTATGTAGAAAAAAATAAATATTATTTATATTTTTATACTTTGCTGAGCTGTGTCTTGCTTTGCTTCCAGATTTGTACTGAATTATTTAGTTAGACGACTTATGTAGGTTCTGTTGACAATTGTGAAATTTCGATTTGAGGGTAAATGCTCTAGACAACTTTGATTTTGGGGCCCACTTTGACTTAAGACAGTTTCACAAATTTAGACCATTTGTGAGTATTTCAAGCATCTTAAACTAAGTACTTGTTGTCTATGGATAACAGATTAATGATATTTTACACAGAGAAAACAAAATTGGCTGCACGGCGCGTGGTAGAAACGTCAAAGCTAAACGAAACGTATTGCGCCCTGCAAAATTGCACACGGAAAATGTAGAATACAGAAAGCTACACATGTCGTGCAGAAAAGCTGCACGTAACGTGAAGCTTAATGCTGCGTGGGCAAAAGCAAAGTCTACACGACATTAGAAAATCAGCTTATTTCCAAATAACTTCTACATTTTTCATGCACCAATCTACATAAATACCACACGAACGTTTAGGTTTTCTACACGTGGCGTGTGGATATTGAAATCCTACACGCGCGTGTGTAAATTCTAAACGAAAAATGTAGCTCTAAGTCAGTACTGAATTCTTACATTTTTCGTCTCCACACGCGACGAGTGGGTTTTCTACACAAATGTTTAGAATTACAAATTCTGAATGCTACATGTTTGAAATCTGCACGAAACGTGTGAAAAATTTCAGTTCCGGATATAAATGAGCGGAGCATTGAATTCGAACTTAAGAATTACAAGCAAGCAAAAATTGGTGTATGTTTTCAATACAAGTACATCTTACTCAATACAAGTAACACATTAGATGCCTTGCCTCAGAGGCGCTGCAAGGTGTTTTTCAGTCCAAGTGCCCCGAGTTTAAATCACCCCAAAGTAAGTAAAAAAAATAATATATAAATTTGTTTAATGTGATATTTTTCAGTACCAAACTTTTAAGCTTTGAGCTTTTAAGATAGCAGAGGCGCTCGCCGCGTTTAGTTTTCTCAGTTCTAAACACGGCATGCAGAAAAGCCATGCAGAAAAGCTACACAAACGTTATGGGTTGAAAATCCTGGTCAAAACGTGTAGAAATCCTACATTTTCGTGTAGATTTTGCATATTTTTTTTCTCTGTGAAGGTTGACTTTGATATTTAGCGACCTTTCTAAATTGTAGAATTCGGAAACTGTAAAAATTAAAATTCTACAGTGTAGGTTAACGTTAAGGTTGCAGATTGTTCAAGTAAATAAACAAATAAATGATACTTATTTAAAAAGACATGTCCATTCTTCGGAGCTGCTAATTATTGACATATCAAAGGTATAAACAATAATAAAGCTTGGTTTTTTTTCGGTGGTCTTATTTACGATTACAAGTATTCTTGCTGATGCCTTCTACATCCTTGCTATCCTTCTTAGTCCAGGGGAATATGTCACAGCTCTCTGTTGGTCCTGCTTTTTCTTTTCTATGGAGGATAACAGCATTGAAAGTCAACTTGATCGTGGGAGTGCGATCGAAGTGTAAAACTCTAACCGCACTAAGCTACCTCACTTAACCCGCTTTCCCGACTGGACATCCTTTCGGTATTACTCACCTAGGATTCCCTCCAACGCGCTCACATACGGAGCGACGCATGTGACTTGGCCATTATTGTGGCAGACCAATTCTTTTCCGTGTCAAGCATGATGCTCCCCAGGTTACAAGTATCTGGTGTCTTCCCCACTGTCACGCTTAGCTAATTTCATTCTTGATTAACTGTCAGACGGACAAATAATGCATTTTCTGCGTCTTGTTTGACCACTTGATAGTCAGTACAACAAAAACCTTTCTCAGCTAACCACAAAACCTTCGCTAGAAGACAAAGAGAAGAGAGAACACATATGAAGTTGTTGTTGCTTAGCCATAAGCTATGCGTGAGGACTTATCGTTCGGCTATTCCTTTGCGGAAAACTACAAAAGAATGCGAGGCGTGAGCATAGGGGCTGGGCACCCCTGCACATTAATTTGGTTTCCGGATGGATACGATTTTTTCCAAGAATTCAAAGAACAATTTTTTTTTTTATCATTTTAATAATTTTGTTAAATTGCCGAAAAGTAAAGTAACTTATATATTTTTTTTTTGGGAGCCATGACAACAAAATATATAACATTTTAAAGCGGTGCAAAAAACGTGCAAATCAATTTCAAAATCCCTTGTTTTGCTGAAACTCTGCAGCACTTTTATAAGCTTCGCTAATCAATCGTGGCAGATTCTGTAGTTCTTCTATAATATCCATTTCCCCCAGCAGATTGTTCAGATACAAACGCTGAACTCTTCGTATCATTGGCCTTATCATTTTGGAGCTGACGACTTCTTGAAAATCCTCGTTTGGTACTTTAGAGACTAATGATGGAGGCTTCCGCGTAGAGGCCGGAACGGGTACAGCCTTGGTAGCCACCGACTGATGCTTCATGCAGACATCACAGGACGTTGCAGTGCTGGAATCCATGCGTTTCAATGAAGGCGCCGGGAAATTGTTCAGTTCTAAGGCCAGTTGATGTCTAAAACAATCCATATGCTTTACTAAATTATCTACTGTCGTCTCAATCTCAGAGTTGGTAGTGATCAGCGATTTCTTAGAGTCGCTGGTGGACTTGGGCAGGCGCTGATGCTTACATCTATTTGGTGGTGCAGGGTCATCTGAGTCGGTAGCGCCATGGTAGGTATTCTTATAAAGCCTTCGATTTACGCCAGCACTTTCGATATCCGACTCATGTTTGATATGAACGGTATTTTTTGGCCCACTGCAGCTCGGAACGCCATTATTTTCTATATTCGACTCAAGTTTTCTATATCCAGTAAAAAATCTACACGTGCAAGGAACAACGCGAGCATTTTCAACAATATGCGACTCAGGTTTGCTTTGTACGGAGGACAAATGCAGTTGTGGCTGGCGTGTAAGTGGCGAGTAATTGGTCAATGTACAACAGCAGGCTGGAACATGTCTGGACTTCTTTTGGATCATTTGATCAACGCCAGAACCTTCCATATCCGAATCAAGTTTGCAACAACTACAGCATGAAGGACAACATTTGCAAGTCCCATGCTTGTTACGCCGAAATGGTCTTTGGCGTTGTCCAGGGCTGTGCGGGCATTGCATGTCACATTGAGGACATGTGAGCTCCAGTTGCCACTTCTGATCACCTGTACGTGACTCATACTTCTTTAAGGTTTTTGGGTTATAATTTATCGGGTGCTTGAATTGGAGTAGTTTAAAAAGGGATTCAATGGGCGCCTTAGTTTTACTCACATTCAGCTGGGTGCTGCACTTTTCCCCATAGAAATGCACACGTAGGTCCTTGCGGTATTTGTTACGTTTATCCATCGAAATTTATAGTTTGAACGCACAGAATCGAATGAAATTTGTTCAAACACACACACAAATATGATTCTAGATAGAATGGCATTTGTTAACACAATTTGACAAGAATTTCCAGCATATTGATTCGAAAATATTTAAAATTCGAAATTATTCTGGAAAAATGATTGAAGACAAGAAAAACGAGAAGGCTAGGCTAACTTCGTCCATGCCGAAGTTTTTATACCCTTGCAAATGATGTTATTAAAATGTCAGAGTCTAAGAACGCTTACATAAAAATCAAAAATGTTTCTAACTAAAATCCATTTTCCGACAGATAAACATCTGATTTCAAACATATCAAATTAACAATCGCCGAGCGATATCGAACTATAAAATTGCAAAGAAAAAAGTTTTTTTCACTAAGACTGATTTTCCGACCGAACGGTTCTATGGCAGCCTTAACATATAGTCATCCGATTTTGATCAAAATTTGCAAATCTGATTGAAAGCATATAATATTAATAAAGGCCGAGCTTGAAGACGCTGACATTGGAAACAAAAAAGTTTTTCTCATAAAGACACATTCTCCGACCGATAGTTCCTATGGCAGCTATAAAATTTAGTCATCCGATCCGTTCGGTTCCGACATATTAGCATCGTGCAGTAAAAAGAAAACTCTGTGCTAAATTTCAGCTAGATAGCTTCTAAACTGAGAGACAGACGGACGGACAAAGCTCAATCGACTCAGCTCGTCGCCCTGATCAAGAATATATTATATTATATATAGTTTATGGGGTCGGAAATCAATATTTTTATGCGTTGCAAACTTCTGGGCAAAATTATAATACCCTTTGCAAGGGTATAAAAAATTAAATGACCATTTCTACTGAAATTATTTTTAAGTGTAGTTTGGATTGGTGATCTCAAAAATCGATTTCAAAATTTTTTCATGGCTCCGCTATTTAAATATGAATTTTTTCCATATCTCTATTCATTATCGTCAGATGGTGGCAAGCAAGATACGAATCGAAAGGTTATTATATTGTCAATAATAACGTATAACATTGTTTTCAAATCGGTTTTGAAATTTGAATACAATGACCAAAAATATTTTAAAAAAAATCCATTTTTTGCTCGAAAATGCAAGAAATTTCATTTTTAATCGCCTATGAAAAATATAAAAAAATCCAAAAAAATTATTTTTATTCTTTTGACTTAAGAATCGCACTTTTACAACGATAATAAGGTATTGATGAAGGAAATCTATGAATAAATATTGTAGCTGGATCAATTTAAGTGAAAACTAATAGTCAAATTTGAGTATTTTAAGTGTTCAGAAATTTTTTTCCTATTTTCTTTGATTTTTGTTCAATATTAGAAGTGGGCGAATAGCCACATCAGAAAAAAAATTCCAGAACAGAACAAAAGTCGAAGCAAACGAAAATTAATTTTTTAAAAATCTCAAAAACACCCCTTTTTTCAGCACTCAATTGCTCACAGCTCCTGTATTTATTTATAGATTTTGTTCATCGATATCTTATTTTCTTCGAAAAAGTGCGGTTCTTATGTAGAAAAAATAAAAATAGTTTTTTTGAATTTTTAAATAGTTTTTCTAGGCGAAAAAATAGATTTTTTGGATTAATTTTTATTATTGTATAGAAACTTCTCAACCGATTTGAAAATAATGTTCCGTGCGATTATTGACAATTCAATTACCTTTCGATTCATATCTTGCTTGGCTCTATCTGACTATTATAACGTGAGATATGACTTAAAATGTAAGTGCACCTACCGAAAAATTTAATAATAATATTTAAAAAACGGAGCCATGAAAAAATTTTTTTGAAATCGATTTTTGAGATCACAAATCCAAACTACACTTAAAAACAGTTTCAGTAGAAATGGGTCCTATTGGCTGTAAACTAGTGTAATTAAATTTTTAAAAAATCAAAATTTTCAAATCATTATATCCCGCGAATCAAGCAAATTTCGGCAAAAAGCTGAAAATACGTATATACTATTTTGCAACAAAGAATACGAAAAAAAAAATTATTTCGACTAACAAAAACGTTGGAGTGGTCGATTTTTAATGGAATCACCGATATATTTTCTATGTTTTTTATTAATTTGAGCTTGTTTGACCACTTTAAACAAATTTGATTTTTTTTTTATCATTTAGGGGTCTGAAAGACACATCAGCTGTAAAAGTACCGCGATATTGTCATATCTGGAAAATGGTCATTATAATTTTTGAAAACATTGACCACCGTTTTTGGACCAAAAGAATTGGAGTAAATATTTCAGAATTTTGTAACGGATATGTACATTATATCTTATTAATTTCCAATCCTCAAAGCTTGTGTAAATCGTGATATAAGACCAGATATAGTGATATTTATGTTTCAGCATTGCTGCAGATTACTCATCAACCAATAAACCAATTGACTTGAAATTTGGCGTATCAACCCAACTAGATAAAAGCTACCATCCCTTCAAGCATCCTACCATTTCAAAATCATCTGGGTCACTTTTCCCAAGCTTCTTTGGCTAAGCCCTTTAAATTTTCAAATTTATTTATTTAATTTTTTTTTTTAAATCGCAGGCGGCCTTGCTTGATGCTCAAACGAAATAAAATTCAATATGGATTTGGCTTTACTAAAATTTGTCATTCGAAGTCGGTGCTCCGAGTGGAGCACATCTACAATTTACACAATTCGGTCATCAATTTAAATTAAAAATTAAAAGTGAAAAAGTGAAATTAAGGTACACATTCTGTAAGGAGGAAGGAGTAAGGTAAGAATTTCTGTGCTGGAACGTAGGAAGAAGCATGAAGAAGATAAAAAGGACTCGTGGCCACCGGATTCTTATACTTATCCCTATACCTAGTAGACTGCTGAGGCGGCCTATAGAAGGACGGACTGCTTTCCAGCTTCTATATGGACCTGTTCTCAACTTAGTTGACAGCAGAGGCGGCGTCGTGTGCTCCTTGTGACTGCCGTTTGGTAAGGCCGCAACAAGATGTCCTCCTTCTTCTCTTGCAAATGCAACTTCAATTCCTTTCAGGCCCCGACTTTGGATCTTTTTAGTTATTTGCCAATGGCCAAACTTGATCAGGTAAAACCCACACCATGGCCATGGCCTTCAATGGTGTTTTGGATATGAACTAGATGTTGAGAGATGTCTTCGAGATCTTTGAAATGATCCCGAATCAGCAACAGGGCATAAATTTCCAGGTGCCTTACTCGCTTATGGCACTGTGTACCCAGTATCGGTTCTTCAATCAGTTCCCATCCACACCGTGCACTTACGTGTGAATAAGAATGGGCGCATAGTGCTGCCGAGGGTGAAGCAATTGGTGGTCCAGACTGCATCTGAAGTGATTGAGCATTGAAAGTGCAGTTCGGCTAACCATGCAGTGACTATTATGGCCATGATTGAGGCCTCATGATTGCAGGGAATTTTTACAACCATGGTGGTGACCAGCAAAATGGAGAGCAGCAAGTAAGTAAATAGCAAGTTCCAAACTGGACAAACTGAATTTGAAATTCATTTTTTAGCCCAGCTCCAAGATTAATCTGGTGGACTTGGCTAATTCAGAGCTCTTCTCCAACACATTGGCCAGTGCGAACCGCATCAACGAGGGCGTGAATATCAAAAAAAAAAAAAGGTTCCTGGTTTTGGGCAACGTAATCAATGCCATTGGCTGGAGTCGCTCTCTAAACCAGGCCGGGGCAGTGTCTGGTATGGATCAATCTTAAGCCTGGAAAAAGAGAGTCAAAGGGAAGTCGCTGTGTCAATTCCAGGGGAATTGCCACTTAGCCTCTTCCCTCTTATTGGTCACCTAAGCGCTTAAGGACCAGACACTGCTTAAAGAGGAGCTTTCTTTGATTTCAGCCGGGTGAGTTTCAACTTCCACTAGTGAAACTTCTTAGACTTATTAGATGCAACTTGAGATTCCTTCAGGTTACGAATCTTCATCTTCATTGTGTTGGCCCGAGTCTGAATCTAGTTCCTGCTCCGTTCCTTAGCCATCTGCTATGCATGGAACATAACTACAAGTTCAACTCACGCAGTTGCTGGATAATTGAGGCTGTCAACTTCTCTTATTGGACAGGACGCTGCTGCTTGCGTCGTTTCGATTTAAGCCAGGGTGAGTTCCAACTTCCACTAGCGGAACTTTTGACTACTGTGACTCCCTGGTACGTTTTAAGCGAAGCTCCTGCTTAAGAGTCAACAGTTTGTTGGTATACTCCTCGGAGGCTGGCTGGTGTATCGCCTTCGTAGCTTTTCATGGACCCGGGGTCGCCCTGCTTGAGTTCTACCAGGTGCTTCTACATTTTCCTCTAATTTTGCTTTTATTTTCATAAATCCTTAAATAGATGCTCTACATTTGAATGAGGACTCGTCGTGCTTTGAGAAGGTGAAGCAATTTGTAACGTTGACTCTACAAATTGGTGGCCATAGCCCGGAAAATGCTTTGAAGTTTGGATGATTCACCGTCTTAGCGCAGTGCCTGGGCCCAGAGTTGCCCAGAGCTAGGAGGCCGGCGTTTATATTCACTACCTCATTGATGCGATTCTCGCTGGCCAATGTGTTGGCTTAGCGTTCTGAACCAGCCAAATCCACCAGATTCGACGTGAAGGTAATTTCAGATTTTCCCCAAAGAAAATGTATAAATTTTGCATTTATTTTTTCCACTTTTCCTTACAGTTTGGAAACTTTTACCCACTTTAATGGCCATTACCATAATAGTGAAAGTTCCATGCGATCGCGAAGAGGTTTTTTTCATGGCCATTTAAGTCGCTGCTACGACCCGCTGAACTCCGCTTTTAATGCTCGATCACTTCAGGTTCGGTCTGGACCACCAATTGCAGCAGCTTCGGCATCATCTTGCCCTGACACTTATCCTCCCTCATATATGTCAAGAATTGGTCAAGAGTAGATTACAGTAATGGTCCTGGTACAGTTACACATGCGAGCGAATCATCTGGAACGTCATGCTCTTTTGCTGCTTCTTGGTCAATTTGAAAATTTCTAGGATTGCCCGGTGTCCAACACCTGCATTCTCATCCAGGACTCTTACTTAATGGCAATGCCCATGGTGTAGGTTTTATTTGATCCAGCTTGGCCATAAGTCGAAGACATGGTAAAAAGGTGACGCCATAACCCGGTCCGATGACCACTGCCACGGCAATCTGAAGCCTGCAAATGATGGGATGAAGAAAATTGCCTGCATTTTCGTGAAAAGTGCAGAACCTTAACCTCTTCAGCAGATACAATTTCACCTGGACACAAAACAAATTAAATAAACTTAACCAATTCTTAAACGACATTTGAACTCGTTATTTGTTTCTGATTTCGCCGCTTGCTTAGGTCCACTTCAATCAAAAAATGGCGGGATGGGCGGGGGCTCTAATTCTGGTGATTTTGGTGGTTTTGGCCGCACAGCGATAAGAAAGCTGCATTCTTCACAGAAGTTTTATCTTTCGATGAAACTGAGTACTAAGATGAGATTAAGGAAAATTCTGTCAACAAATGTAGAAAATTCGCAGAAAACAGTGGTTTGAAACCCATTTCCAAAGATCTATATTAAAACAATGACTGGTGGAAAATAGTTGGTTAAGGTTACATGGAGCAAAGTTTAGTTCCCAGCGATTAGCTTCAAACTTATTTTCAAAGTTACACACAAAAATATGGAATAAGTAACTTCAGTTTTCGAAAATCTCCTCCAAAGATAACAAAATCTTCCGGAAAATCCACCAACTAACTTGCTGGTAAGTTGTCAATGTTGGACGAAAGCTTAGTTCCCAGCGAAAATCTTCCCTGAAGTCGGAAAATGGGTGGAAAACTGTTTTTTCCGATCAGGTTTGAACTAGTTTTCAAACATCTTTAGGAAACACTACGGAAAATTTAGCGCCGCTTGGTGGAAATGGGTTGTCAAGGTTATATGGACTAAAGTTTAGTTCCCAAAGATTAGCTCCAAAGCAGAGGTTACAAAAAGTGGTCAAATGTGGTGGACAAACAGTCGCCCTTAGACACAATGAAAAGGGACACATTTAAGCTCCGTCTTTTCTCTACTTTGTGCATCTGTTTCCATGAAACTATATTCTGGGCAGAATCGGATGAAAAGTGTCTTTAGCGCCTCAGTAAACTGCAAGTGTGTATGCGTGCTTGTATGCTATTTTGTTCCACTTCCTATTTTACGCTTTGCCTGCGTTAAAATGCTTAACGCAACAGTAAAAACTTGGCGCAACAACAACAAAAAAGACACTTGGCTTGATTTGCTCGGTTCTTTGTATTCAGCTGATAACAGCTGAATGAAATTATCCCCATCAGCTCGGTATGTTTTTATTTGTGAGAAATATCAAACAGAAAACACGAGAAAAACAAAATCAAGTGTTCTGTTGAGAGAGTGAGCGAGTCTGTTAAATTTGTTCCTGTCATTTCGGTGAGCAAACATCATAGAATCAATAAGGTTGACCATATTTGGCGAATTCTGCTCTAAACTCAACCCCCAAAGTCGGAAATTCTGCGCAAAACTGTTGTAGTACTCAACGTTTGCATCTAGCAGGCTCAAGGTCTATGGTTGAGTATAATTGAATATAATCAACACAAATCAACAGATATTAATTACAACATTTTGTACTATGGACTCGGTTAAAACAATTCTAACATGTAAAGAAAAGGACCAGTTTTATACCAATCTTCACCCTTCAATTTATTCAAAATTTTGGCTGGAAAATAAGCAAAGCGTATGTTCTTAAACACCGACATCACGGATGGTTCGAGCCAGAGCAAGGCACCAAACACTACCTGAAAGGGAAGGAGCAACTTGGTTACTTGGTTGGTGGTTGGACTTTAGCAGTAGGCGTATCTGCGTCTCGCTGAGCTCCAGATACTCAGCACTGTCAAAGATCGCTAAAAATGTCTTGCATATTCTGTCTGCCATAGCTTTGTGCAACTTAATCAAGTTCAGAGACGTGCGTGACCGACAATCCAGCAGAGACCAACATTGTTTTGGCAGTTCGTCCATCTGAAGAAAACTCTCTGCTCTTGTGATCAAAATGAGATCGATCTCAGATATTCGACCTCCATTTGAAATCATCCTATCGTTAGTTGTAAAAAGTTGGTGCTATTTCTGGGTTGTTAAATTTTACAAAGAGCCTCTACAAAAATGGAGGGACAGTCTGGGGAAATGGTATTCGTTAGGGTATTGGCCATAGTATGGAACGGCATAGCATTGCGATGCATTGTCATAGTTTCAAAGGAGTTACCCTCGCCATCCTCTATTTGATCAACAGGTTTATGTTTAAAATCTTTAATTTCTTCACAAAAGCCATCCAAAATGGGATGTAGATAGCTGGAAAGGCAAAACAGATAATGATGTAGATGTAGGTAGGTGTAGGTGGTCTGAATGTCGTATAATGCTTACCTTTTAAATTCGGCTGCTGAAGCCGCTCATGTACAAATTTGATTATTAAGAATTTCTCATCCCTTATTTCTAAACTTATCTTAAGGATGTGAGTGTAGTCATATCCGTGAATGTTAATATAAAAATGCATTCGTGGAGGGACTACTCATTGACTCCCACGATGCATATTAAGTGCACCGGATGACATTTTCAAGTGGCGTGTCTAAATTTAATGTTACAAATGACATGTTTCATGATGCTGAGTTATGATAGGCTGTGTGATATGTAACGCAACGTTAGGATGGTGGTCGTGGTCTCATGTTCAAGTTCAAACATGGGTTATGGTACGGGTTACGACTATTAACCTAATTCTGTTTCAGGTTTTGGTACAGTTATTTGTATATATACAATATCTGTGCAACATCAAACAAGCGGAAAACATTTTCAATTCCGTTTAACTAAGCGTAAATACGACAAAATGAGACAGACTGATACGGAAAAGCCACAACAACTGGCACTGGCCGATGCACTTGTGCTGGGGGATTGAAAAATGTTAGTCTCTAAATTAAAGACAAAGTTAATGTATGCATTCTAAGCAAAACTAACAACTCACAGCCAGTACACATCTACACTTTGTTTCACTAACAAAGCTTTCAATGTTCTGCATGTTTGTAAGTAGTTAATGCACTTTTTTTCTTCAATTTCTTTTCTACCCGAAAAATGCTTGTTGTTGATCGAGGCATCGCGCAATTAATAAATATAAGGGCAACAGTCATGTCCACAAGCGAACTTACCAAAAAATCAAAACGAGTATACAACAGTACATGTGAATATTAACGTTTTCATACGAACAAGGTGGCAGTGTAATAAAATATATAAGGAAAGATAAGAAAGGTAACGATTTTGGTTAGGTGTTTAATTTCTTTCTCGTTCGCTCTCTTTGCTTTGCCCCAAAAGAAACAAAGCGGTGAAAAAATATACATCAGCAACCAATTTTTGTATGCAAAATGTTCATTGTACAATGAACAGGTAATAGATGTTCCGAAGCGGGATTGAACCCACGCCTCCCGCACAGCAGGCCCACACACTAACCGCTTTACCGCACCCGGCCGGTATGTACCTACTTAGGTACAAATACCTATCACTAAAAATGGGTTAGCAATTTTGTTAGTTTAGCATATTTCGCTGGCTTACCCTTACCTCTATGCCACGACAGCAAAGTTGAAAAGATTAAAGATGGCATAATAAAAGTCAATTTTCGTTGAACCATCTGGTAACACCTCCAAAAGTCGGTATACGATTTGGAAAAAGATTTTGCCATTACATAAATGAGATTCATTCTCTTCAGTATTATTTTATTAATTCTAGATTTGTTTGAAATCAAACTACCTACGCATTTCCATTCTCTGAATTATTCGAATTGTACCCGGAACTTTGAAGTTGTAACATAACATCAGCTGATTTTGTCTAGATTGGAGTACATTTTATTATTTTTTATTGTATATTTTATAGCAATTCAAACCATGCTGCGCATGACAAAGAAACGTCTAACTCCGGGGGAGAAGCTAAAAATGGCAGAAGAAGGGGCGAATAAGCTTAAGGCTAAGTACGGTGAGTGGACAAAGACGAACCAATTTCAGCATCCACCTTAACCATCTCGCCTGTAGCAATGACCAAGGGGGTGTCTATCTTGGCCGAGGGGGCAGTCTTCAAGTCCCATCTCCTGGTACTGCGTACTTTTAACGATTTCTTTACCCATGGACTGATTCCAAACAGTATGTCCAAATTGCCGGTGCGCAAGGTGACGGCCAACGCTTTTGGCATTATCTACACCTGTATGACCCGTGACTTTTGCTGCTGTGCGCGTGAACAGTTGCTCGATGTGCTAATTGCCGCACAATTCTTGGGAGCTTTGGATGTGGTGAACAGCGTCTTTATGTGCCTCAACGATAAGGACAAATACAATGGAGTCGACGCCATTTCTTGTTTCCAGGAGGCGCGCTCAAAAGGTATTGAGCCGGTGGTGGATTTGATGGTGCCTCGAATGTGCAAGGTATTTTTGTTCCTGGTGACCACGCCTGAGTTTTTGGAACTCAACGTAGCGCAGCTTTGCATTTTATTGGCCTCCAACTATCTGGGAGTGCACACAGAGGTTGAGGTGTTCTATGCCGCCCTGATGTGGTTGACGACTGACTACGAAAAGCGCAAGAGTCAAATGAGGGAAGTATTTCGCAGAGTTCGATTTGAGCTGATGTCACGCGGCTTTCTGGTCTACTGGGCCAAGCGGCTGGATGAACTAGGTGACGAGGTGGCGCCCCAACTATATCCGGTACTATATGGGGCCTTGATCTATCTGCAAAAAGTTCACATGAAAATCTTGCCTGCTCAAGAATGGGTCCCAACCCAGCGTCTCTGGATACAATATTCCGCAAGTCCGTATGCAGGTCTAATATATGACGATCGAATCGCTGAAGTGTCATTGGCACATTTTATCTCATATTTTGAGAGTATACAAATACGCGGTAATTTTTTTGTAAAAACGATTTATAGTGAGTTTTGGCCCACAGCGGAGCCCATTAAGGCTAGATGTGCCCCAAAAGGATAAATTTTAATGTTAAAGTTTTCATGACTTTTGTGTTTTTGTACATTTGTTAAAACGCCAAATCAAAGTCCTGAGTTCGGACCTGCAACCTGGAAATATGAAATAAACAAATGTTACAAAGTCCAAAAATCTTTTAAATCTAGCAAGCCCGAACCCAACATTATTTCATTTCAATTGCCAACAAATGACCACCAGGATCTAAGCAGAATATGCCAATTTTAATAATTTAATACCGAACCCAATAGCTGTAATTTGACATTTTTGGTTCAATAAAATTGGCTTAAAACGGGAATGCAAACCAGTTGGAAATAAGTACTGGTTCGGTTTCGTGGTTCACATAGTCGTGTTAAATGTTGTACTTAGAAAATACAATGAAGAAGCTTTACAGATTATTAAGAATATCGCCCCCTAAACGAAAATCTATTAGCAACTTCATTAGAAGTAATTTAGACCAATACCTGGTATGTAAAGTGGTCGGCAGACAATTACAGCAGATGTACGGGTTTTCGAATAACCGAAACATCTTCTCACTTAAGCGTGCACAGATTATGATAACTCATCCTTAAGGTTTAAGTCAATTTGTCAACGGTAAGGAGTAATTCAGTCAATTTTATGACGACAAATGTGCTATATGCTCTTAACATGAAGAAAAGTTCAACTTGATTGGAGAAAAATTGTTCTTGAAGTGACAACATTGTACTCTATTACCTGTACAAACAAGTTTTAAAGGGATTTTTGTATGTTTGCAGCTTGAAAAGTTGCGTCTTCTGATGCGATCCGCGAATCGATTCAATTTTGGTGTTCTACAAAAGAGCGAGAGTGATGCACCTCAAGGGCATTCGTCATCGATGCTAACAAATAGTAGTCGGAAGGGGCAGTGTTTGGGCTATACGGGACATTTCAGCGTTTCAAGATAAGTTTTGACAGGCTGTGCAACATGTGGCCGAGCATTGTCAGTTGCAAAATTATCTTGTCGTGCCTCTGCTCGTATTCTGGCCACTTCAATGCCCGGCTCATACGCATCAATTAGGTAGAAATGCCCTGTGATGGTTTAACCCGGTTGTAGCAGCTCATAGTACACCACGCGCAATTGGTCCCACCAAATAAGCCCCAGTGAATATTCGGTAAACTTCCATAAACTTTCACCGTACATTTCTTGCAGCATTCGATGGCCTTCAGCTGCATTTTTCTTCAAATGAAAGCAGAAAAGTAAATTCTTTCCCGCAAATTGTGTTTTGTTGGCACAAAAGTTGACATATTCGGAGCACACAAAAACTCTCTTGTTTACACTTAAGCGAACCGACACATACTGAATAAAAAACCCCAATGATGAGGCTTCAAAATGAAGTTGATTGTAAAATTGTTTTGATTCGATTTAAAACTATTCACGCCATCTCTTAATAATCCTGTAAAACTGTTTTGTACAGAAAATTCAATTGAGAAAACCGTTTTTTCAATGTTTTTGGTAACATATTTGGGTAAATATCAGAGAACTGCATTTTTTTAAATACGCATATGTACGCATACGCATTAGAAATAGTAGGCTAGACGCATACGCACACTTCGCATGTGAAAAAAAAACTGAGTATGCGTAGTACGTAAACGCAAAAGTTGAAATACGCATACGTACGCTGAAAAGTACGCACTAAATACGTACTCAAACTGAGTAGTAGGCATTTTCAGAATGCTTCATTTTAACTTCATTTATGCTTAAGGCCTGTTCTGAGAAGCGCGGAAAATTTAGCTCGCTAAATTGCACATAATAAATTTAGCATCCACATAAATTATTAGTGAGCCCATATATAAGTCAAAGAGACCAAATACAGAAACGGCCACACTGGGGATCAGCTGTTTTGTTTTGTTTACAAACAAAAGTTGAGTTTTTTTTTTTTCAAAAATAGTTTAATTAAGCTGGGCAACAGGAACACAGATATGTATGTTGATGGAGGTAGCGGCATCAAATTCCGGTTCAAGGCGTTGGGCGAGTATCAAATTATTGGTGCTAGATTCAAAGTTGGTTGAATATGCATTTCTTTGTAGGAATGCTGCTATCGTCTCCAGGACGGCGGCTCGGAGTATCTGCAAATCATGGATTTGGGCTGTGCCATCATTTTGGCTCTCAAGTGAAACGCAATGCTAAAGATTGGAAAATATATTTTTAGTTTTCAAACAAAATTATTGTTTTATTTCAAAATCCTCCTCCTGGCGTTCACGTTTCACAGCCACGCCCACACCGCTGGAGCTGGCAATGCTGCCCACAGCAGTCGGATCGCTATCCAACTCTATTTTTAGCTGGTCCGCAGTGGTGCTAAACTTGATGACCGGGTTTGGATGTCACCACCTGTTTGTTTGGCATCCACCGAGTGCGGACGCTTGCGTCCGTTGGCATAGGAGACGATTTTAGGGGTATGGCACTCCAGTGCTGATTTCGTAACTTTCTTGGGCTGATTTGTGGCCCTTAGCTAATAGTTTCCTCACAATTGAATCTCTCGGTGCGTTTCCTTTTGGATTCATGTTTCCCGTGCATTGTCGATTTTGACGTCAAAAAAATGAGCTGCTTATATTTCCGCCATGGCATCAGCTGTTCATTCAATCCACTCACGACCCACACCGCTATCGATACGTCAACTATCGATAGGCCAATTGTCTATTTATTTAGCGCGTCTCAGAATACAGAAACGGAATTCCGTCGCGGAAAGTTTCCGCCACTGTTTTTTTTATATGGAGTGCGTCATAAAAATTTATTTTCCGCGCATCTCAGAACAGGCCTTTACTTCGAAATTTCTATAGGAAATCTAAGTTACTTTGTTGAATTTTTTTCATTTGGTTTTACTTAGCAATATACTTAGTTAGTTAGTTTATCTTGTTGTGAGTTCATTTTAGCCAACAAAATTTATTATTATTATTATTAGTTTTATATGGGCAACTTCCGCGTGACGAACGCTACTTTCGTACTCGTTTTCGGATTAAAATATAAAAATATTTCGAATGTACGTTATTTTGCTGTATGCTTTGACTCGAGTTTAAAGATGAGCAGTTCTCTGGTCTTATAATTTCACGGACACAAAAATCTGTAATTTCGTGATGCTGATTTTCTGGCAATTGGTTAGCAGGTGGATATATTTATAAGAAGCAAAATGTCTTAACTCAAACACAAGTGTAAGGGGTTCGGGTTCGATTCTGGATCCATTTGCAGCCTTGAAAACAAATGTTAAGGAATAAACAAAATTGAATAAAATACTTCGCTCGCATTCCGTTTATTCTTTCATTTTGTTCATTTTAGATGAACTTTTCCCTAAGAGAAAATTGTCAGTGACTTCAGTAGATGAAAATGCCAACTCAATGCACTGGTATTGCGTATAGTTTACACATTGTCTGCCTGCTATACATACTGACTGTCTAGTTTTCAGTTTTCCTCCGGCAAACTCCCCCTTTGGCCCGGTCTGGCCTGGTCTGGTCTGGTCTAGTCATCTTCTTTGGTATCTTTGTTTTCCTTGGCTGAGCTTTCGGTAAGCCGCGTCTAAATATCCTTTTTCTCTTGTGCAATTTTTACAGCTCATTCCGAGCGACACTCCTTGAGGAGTTGTTTGCGCATTGTTTACAGCTTTGTCCTGTCATGTCTGGGGAGGATGAGGATGGGGCAAGAGTGGGACAGAGCAGAGTGGGTGGCTTAATGCAGACTGCAGTTGGTTGGAATACAAATCAAATTCCGTTTGGCTGCCATCTAATTACGCGAGTTCGACAGTTGCAGTTCTCGAGTGAATGCGGTTCATTAGGCAGGATTGGGGGCATCTATTTTCTTTTTTCGGGGTTTTCAACTGAGCACACATTTAAGGCCTCGCACCCAATTAAACGCAGCTGGAGCCGGACATGGTCTCTGGTCTCACTCGCTCTCACTCTCTCTCACTTTCTGTGTGATTTTTCAATGGAAACTATTTCCAACTTTTGCTTTTGCTTTGGCTTAAAATCAACAAACACTTCTAGCACTGCTGCCGTTGCCGCTGCCCCATACCCCCTACCCCATCCCTTCTGCTTCTCCTCCAGCTAACTGGGAAGTTGAAACGTGTTGCGGCATATATTAATTTTTATTTTCAGAGCGGCCGTCCACAAATTAACGTGGATGCTGCTGCTCTTGCTCGGGCTCTGGAGCTCTGGTTTTGTTTGTTTAGCAACTGAATGATGGATCACACTCGCACACACTCGCACACACTCGCACACACTCGCACACACACATTGGCCTGGCAAAAGAGTTTCGAAAATGACTTTCCAGGGATTTCGGTTGCATTTTTCTCTCAACTGAAAAATTATTTCGTTTTTGTTTGTGTTGCGTCTAACCCCCTTCCCCACCCAATCCACCCCATACCCCATACCCCTCCCTCCTCTCCATCCTCCGTCTCTCTGGAAACAGCCTTTGTGTTTAGCATGCCTGCTCATTATTTTCACACGCCGCTACCCCCCACCCCCCCGCCTGCTCCCTTGTTTATGTTTTAAGGTAATTTTCTGGCAACTGTTGCGCCTATTCGAACCTCTAACCCCGCCCCACAGAAAAGGTCAATGATACTTACAGTTTGAACAACTCCCACAACTAACCAAGTCCCCGGACATTAGGAGGAGGAGGCGGAGGCGGAGTAGTATACTGATGAAAAAGCCGAGGCAGCCAAAGTGTTCAAGTGTCTTTTGGAAATTGAGAAAGTAAGAAGCAAAAACGTTCGAGAGCTCAAGTATCCCTGGCTGCCCCCGCTCCCGCTTCCAAGTATTTTGTAAATGTGGTCAAGCTGCATGAAATTGAAATGGTCAGGCCATAAACTTGGCCATTTGTATTTTATCCGGTTATGAGTAGGAAACAACAGCAAAAAAAAAAACCCACCAAGTCGAAGAAATGGTATAAAAAACTGCGTTGGCAAATTGCCGTAAAATATGAAATGTGAAATGTGCGAGGACCCAACTTGGGTCCTTGGGTTTCATTTTCCATCCCCCACCCTACCGTATACATTATATATGAAAGAGGTGTGTGTGTGTGTGTGTGTGTGTGTGTGTGTGTGTGTACTTAAGTGGGAAACTGAAACACCATTCAAGTGCTCATTCAGCATAATGAATGACTCAGATAGTTGAGAGCAATACGTAGTAAGTGATCGGGCATCAACCATGAATATGAAATGAAGCTGTGTTAAAAGTGAGCTATTGAACCGATTTGCAACCCTCGCACATTTTTGCTTATTTAATAGAAGGTTAATATAATAATTGAAATGTCTGCTAGGTAATCGTTTTTTGACAAACAAGCGAAATGAGAGAAAAGCTGCATACGAAATTATCTTCAGTTTCTGTAATAGGTAGTCAGAACACCAAACTTACTTTATTTATGTACAAAAAAACAAGAAAGAAAGTCGGTCAAGCCCGACTATAACATACTCTGTACCCTTACACTCGCATTTGCTCAGGAGTCAAACGTCCAGTTAACACCCAGCGCACAACGCGGTGCGCTCTCTAAGTTTCTCTCTCTTTCTCTCTCGCACTAAGATTGCCTGTGTTGAACGGTTAGGGTATGTTGCTGTGGTTGTTGGTGGGGTGGTGGGTGTTGTTAACTGGCCGTTTTTTGCCCATAACTTGAGTACCGTTCATCCGATCCTTATCATTCCTTCAGCAGATCGATAAATAATTTTGTTTACAAGGTATCTTTAGAAGAAACGAACGATCTATCTCCAAAACTGTAAGAGATATGAAGTTTTTTCCAAATTGCGGGGGCGGGAGGGGGCGTGGCAAATATTGAAAATAAACTTGATCTGCCTGCAAGTATAAGAAATATATGTCCCATACATGTCAAACCTCTATCTCTTACCATCTCTGAGATCTCTTCGTTCATACGGACGGACAGACAGACAGACAGACAGACAGACAGACAGACGGAGAGACGGACATGGCTATATCGATTCGGCTGTTGATGCTGATCAAGAATATATATACTTTATAGGGTCGGAAACGATTCCATCTCCCTGTTACATACTTTTGCACAAACTTAATATACTCTATGTACCTTCGGTACAGAGTATAAAAATTACGTTGTTAAATTCAAAATTTTTCTTTGTTAAATTCACCAATTTCCGTCTTTGATTTTCACCCAAAAGTTTATCCATTTAAAAACAATCCACAGTCCACAGCCAATACCGCTTATCCTAGGGAAAATTTGGAAAATTTGACTGCGAAGTGGGTGAAAATGCCAAAACAAAAATTTGTATGGGGTACAAAAATGAGCCCATTGCTCATTTATCAGAAGAAGAAAACTAACAGAGAGTACAAACACTAACAACAATATACACTCGCTGCTTTGTCCTCTCTGTATTTTCTATGTAACTGTAACAGTCGCAAAAGAATAACAGTTTCGCTCTGAATTGTTATCACTTCTGCTCTTATACTCTCATGATCAACATGCGTACTCTGCAAGTACCCCTCTAGTTCTGCTTGGCTGGTTCGTACATGGGTACTTTCCTAAGTAGCTCTATGGTAAACTAACGCGGAACTACCGGATATATAAAAATGTTTATGACTTGTTTATTCTATAAACCTCCGCGCACCAGAGTAAATGGGTTCTTTCCTGAGTAACCCTATAGTAGTCGAACGCTGAACCAGTGTACAAAAAAGAAAGAAAAGCAAAGCAAAAAAAAACAAATGCAATGCTAGCACCGTTATTTTGTCTGCTAGCTTGCACGCGTTTTCTGCATTGCTGGAACATTCTTTGCTTTTGCCGTTTACTTCAGTTTGTGACAGCATTTGCAGTTGTGCATGGCTACGAGTCTAAAGTTAAGTGAATGATTTACAAAAAAAGGTAGACAATTTTATATTTCTAGATGCGATTACTTTGGGAGATGGAATTGGGCCACTTGTTGTAAGTCCATTCAGCTGCAGAAAAAGTGATTTGGTAAAATTATATGTTATATAAGCATATATCCAAAGTCGAATGCTACATTCGTACGCATTCAAAATGAAGAAAAACATATGCCAAAACATTAATTTATTTTGACAAAATGCGAAACTTATAGCTCTATAATTGGTGCTAAAGTTGAATTTAAGCAATTGTAAGTTTTCAAGATAATTACAAAAAAACCAAATGCATTCGCATGCGATAAAAACGGAAGTCACTTTCAAGTCGAACAGTTCAAACACTGATTTCAGCGGAACCTGAAGGAACATTTTAATGCGACTAATTTGAAAATATTATGCATTGATGTATCTTAAAAATGTGATTTATTTGATTCATAAATATTAAGTAGTTTATTATACCCTTGCAAAGGGTATTTTAATTTTGCCCAGAAGTTTGCAACGCACAGAAATATGCATTTCCGACCCCATAAACTATATATATTCTTGATCAGGGCGACGAGCTGAGTCGATTGAGCTTTGTCCGTTCGTCTGTCTGTCTGTGTGTTTCTTAGCAAACTAGTCTCTCAGTTTTAAGGCTATCGAGCTGAAATTGTGCACAGAGTCTGCTTTTTACTGCACGCTGCTAATATGTCGGAACCGACCGGATCGGATGACTATATCTTAGTGTCCCTAAATTCGGCCATTATTAATATTATATGCTTTCAAACAGATTTGCAAACTTTGGTCAAAATCGGATGACTATATCTTATAGCTTCCATGGGACCGATCGGTCGGAAAATGGGTCTTAGTGAAAAAAAAACTTTTTTGTTTTCAAGTAATTCATTCTTAAGGTCGGTAATTATTAATATTAAATGCTTTCAAACTAATTTGAAAAAGTTGATCGACATCGGGTTGCCATAGGACCGATTGGTCGAAAATCAGTCATAGTAAACTATTTTTGTTTTTTTCAATGTTAGCGTCCTCAAACTCGTTGATGACTAATTTTATTTGCTTTCAAATAGTTTCGCAAAATTGGATCGAAATCGGATGACTATATCTTAAAGCTGCCATAGGATCGTTGGGAAATTGAGTCTTAGTGAGAAAATCTTTTTTGTTTTCAATTTTATCGTTCTTAAACTCGGCGTTTGTTAATTTGATATGTTTTCAAAAAGATTCGCGAAATTTGGTCGAAATCAGATGTTTATATGTCGGAATTGTGACATTTCAAAAACAGCATTTGCAAGGGTATCAAAACTTCGGCACAGCTTGGGCTTCTCGGTTTTTATTTAACTTTAATCACTGTCGCACTCGACATGTCGCATGTGACTTTTTGTTCCAACATACTTTTTATGTGGTTTTCAAATAGTTTCTCTTGGTTTCTTGTGCATTCTTTTTTGACCATTTGTACCCTTAGAAAGATTTTAGATAGCAAAAGTAAAAGAAATCTTATGGCACTTTTATCGAAAAAAAAGTGCTTTATTAATGTCCAAATCAGGGCTGCAAGCCCAAAAAATTTTTCGGAACCTCCGTTTTGCCGGTTCGAACCAAAATTTACCAACGGTTAAGGTTCGGAAATTTGAGGTTCGAGGTTTTTGGGCGTTGGTTTTGGTTCGAACCTTGGTTCGTTTCACGTTTTTCCCAATATATTTAAAATAACAATACAATAGGTATACACTTGACGCCTAGATACATTTTAAGTCCGCATTTACACGGTGAAGCAAACTGCATGAAGTTCTTCATGAAGTTTTTTTTTGTAGGGAAGAGCTGTAGAGGGGCTGTCGAAGCAGGTAAAGCTTCATGGCAAGTTGGCAATGAAGTTTTTCGAAATGTATATGTATAAGATGAACAATTTGTGCCAGTTTTCTTTGAGTTAGTGTCAGTTTATGTTCTGTACCAAAGGTACAAAGAATATTTGTGCAAATATATATAACCGCCAGAACAATGCATCTCTGGCCCTATAAAGTGTTTAAATATATTATCTTTCGCATGTGCAAAGTATATCATACAGGTCTGTTCCCATTTCCGAGTAGATTTAAAAAGTAATACGATTGGAATTCCGAATCGTTTTCATTATGATGTTCCCGTTTCCGATTGAAATAGAAATGGATTTTCTTTTCGAATGAATGTTCGAATCGTTTTCGAATTTTAATTCAGCTGAATGGCAACCTTAACAATTTCGATCAACCCTGCGCATGCGCTGATGCGGAATTGCGATCGACTCGGTTTCATTTCGATCGTTTTTGCTTTCGTCTACATTTGCAATGCAATTTCTGAGGTAAAACTTTGAAAAAATTTATTTTAAATCAAGTTGTATGCTCAATACATCTATGAATACTTCAAAAACTTCACAATATTTTAATCGTAAAAATAAAAATATTTGATAGACGAAATAACTGTTGACATGAAAATTGTCAATGACTTTTCATTCCACTGACTTAAAGGCAAAACTTTTGAAACCGAATAACTTGATCGTTTTCGGAAACGGGAACAGCTACCATTTCCGATTCCGGCTGATCTGATCGAAATCGAAAACGGGAACAGACCTGATAGTCTGGCTTGACCGACTTTCCATTACATAGAAGGGTACCCAAATAAATTTTAATCTGTATAATCTTTTTTTTTTTAACCGAACCAAATGCTTTGGTTCGGAACGGGTTCGGGTTCATCTATATTCGTCCTCGTGGTTCGATTCAGGGTTTGGTTCACAGTAAAAAATAAGCCGGAATTCCGGGTTCGAACCGGTTCGGTTCAAAACCGGTTTGCAGCCCTGGTCCAAATTATTAAAAAATGCGCCTGCGCGGCCGTTCATCCGAATATTTCGAAATGGGCTATGAATAAATGTAAGATTGGATTACACTAGTTCAATTTTATTCCTTCCCTATGAAAATATGATAAAACAACATACTTTTATAGACTTTGACATTTTTGGCTGCGGTTGACATTTCTGTGGAAATGTCCAAATATAATAACTCAAACGAAAATATAAATAATAATAATATTTAAGAAATAAGACTGAATGTGAATAAAAAATTATTAGTTTTTATATTTAAGCAGCTTGTGTTTTTTAACTTTTTACTTGGCTACCCATTTCACCACCGTTTACATGGGTACCCTATTCGCTAGTTCGCGGTAAACGATGTGCGTGTCACTACTCCCCATGGTTCCCAGACATTTCATATAAATAAGGAAATGATGAAAAGCATTTGTAGAGGTTGGTCGGGTAAGTACTGGTGGTCTTCGAGTAAGTAGTAATTTCGCTACCTACGAACTAGTGCCCAAAACTAGAGGGTATCCTTCTATACCAGGGGCCGGCAAAACACACATGCTCATTTTGGCTTGCTTGTGTGTGTTAAGCCACGCGAGCCCAGTCGGACTTGTATGCATGCCAGAAGTACATATTTCATGCCCACTTCTCACGTCAGAAGGCATGAGAAACCTGAAAGTTCCCATTCGCATTTGTTAAGCAACGCCGTAAAACTCAGGGGTTGTTGTTGTAACCGTTAACCGTTTGGGTGACGTCACGCGGCAGACTTCGGGTTCTGCTTTTCTCTCTACAAACTCAGTACTTCAGATGTACCAACTTTGTATATCGTAGGTAGGAAGGCGTGAGGCGTTGGCTGAGGAACCCCTGACTTTTGTATGAAATGTCACCCCATAATTAAATCAAATAGATTTGACTTTATTTGAAAATTTTTGTTTATATTTAAACCAACAACAATTTTTGTCTACTTCTATTAATATTATTGATATTCGCCATGGTGCCTTTCATGTTGGCTTTCGTTGCTGATGCTAGCGAGGATAGTTAGCGACTTGGCCTTTAAATGTTTAGTTGTTTGTTGTTTTTAAATAAGTGACCTGTTTTAAGTAAAAAACCGTTTCACGATATGTGGACTCTTAGCCTTTCGAATAGCTCAGAAAACAACGTCTGTGTTTGTCATGGTGAAAAATTAACTTTTTTCATGCCAAAAAAATATAATGTAGGGACTATTTTCGTGAAATTTCATGCCACCAAATGTACTTAATTTGGTAAACACATGCTGCAAAGTTCGACTGGGAGAGCGCGCTCATTTAGCACTTCTGTGTTGTTAAAAAAGAGAGCAGTTTAAGCTCGTATACTGTCGGTGCATCGACGTTGCTGCCGCAGAGCGCTGTTGAATACACTTTAGACTGGGACGTGCCGGACTCTGTTTCATACCGATTTTCAAGTTAATCGAATGAAAAAAAGTTTCTCCCATACAAAGTTCTTTGGGTATTTTCGCACCCTTGAGCTGAATTTTCCAACATCGAAGAGTCACATCATAAACTATTTTTATGTTCAAGTCAATCGGATGAAAAATAGTTTTTGGCATGCAGAATTTTCCGGAGCCTGAATTCGTTCCCCCATCCTGGTCGTTTTTACCGGTTCCGAAAAAAACCAATCCGATATTTGAGCATTTTTGAGATCGTTAACGCGAAAGATAACGGTTCAGTTTATTAGATGTTAGTGAATTTTGTAATCGGTGTTAGAAATAGCTCGACTCGTTATAGCAACAATTGCTTATAATGACATCGATCAGACAAACAAAATCAAACATCATCCATCAATATAAAGTTGATGGGCTTATGCTGAACGCTTTGATGGAACTTTTAGTCAATAATAGCATGCGGGGAAGTAATTGTTTTAATTTTAAAGAGAGCTTTAATTTCTTCAACAAATTCAGAATAATTAGTAATCATGACTGCACATCAAATTCGTTCACCACAAAAATCGAACTAAATCCATAGATTTTTTTTCATTGATTAATATTTTGTTTTTCACAGCAAATTGAGTTTGGGGCTTAGTGCATTTAAGACGGCGTTTTCACATTTTTTTTTCCATAATTTGTTGTGC
>JBAMBO010001817.1:0-20081 GCA_037044535.1 Lordiphosa magnipectinata
TACACACAAAAAAATCTGGTGGGTAAAATTAACTAACGCTGACAGTAACTTTTTTCGAAATTTTTTATGCATGTGGTTTTGTTGTTGCTTGGTAACTGTGCTAACAGTAAAATCTACAGAAGAAATTGTAAAGTTCACGTATTTATTTTAGCTCGTATTTTGTTGTTGCATTTAACAACTGTACGCTGAGTAAATTCAACCACAAATGTTTTTTCACATATTTTGTTGTTTTAATAAGTTACTGCTAACTACAGTAACTTTACCATAGAAATAGTTACTCTGACGTGATGTTTTCATCTCATACTTTGTTTTTGCAGCAATTTACTGTACCCACAAGTAAATCTTACCGCACAAATAGTATAACTTTTTAAATGAATTTTGTTGCTTCACGGATTAACTCTACCGACAGTAAATCTAACCGCAAAAATTGTTGATTGAGAAAATTTCAGTTTGGCCCTTATATTTATATTGTACTTTCACTGAATTTGAACTTGAGAATTACTAGTGGTCTCATTTATGCGACATTTAAGAAATTTTTCGTGCATGTGGTTAGGCAGATTTAATACAAGTAATATGTTAGACGCAATTCTATTAACGCGCGCCGTAGCGTAACTGGTAAAGACGTCCGTCCAATCGTGTTCAGTCCAAGGGCCCAGAGTTCGAATCCCCCCCCCCCCAAGTAAGTAAACATTTTTCAAATAAAATAAAAATGTGTTTAATTCAAACAATTGTTTCAGAACCAAAATTGGTGGGTGGGGGTATTAAGGTTGTCTCTTCTGGTCTGGGATGATGATGAGCTCAAGTAGATTGGCAACTTGTGACAGCGAAAATAGTATCCAACCCTACTTTTCTTCAGTTGAGTAACAGCTGTTAAAATACTATTTTTATGGTAAAATTACTGTACACACAGTAAGCAAATTTACTTACTGTAAGCATCGGTTAATATTACTAATTTTGTGGGTTGGCGCATTTCTAAACGATATTTTCAGTTAGATTTACTATTGCAATAGTTCTCTTTGCGTAAAGGCTTACGTGACAGTTACTGTCACATTTTGTGAATTTTACCGACTTTTTGGGTTGGCGCATTTCTAACCCAAAATATCGGTTAAATTTAACCACAGATTTTTTTGTGTGTATCATCTAAAAGATATCGAGGTGTAACATCAGTTGCTAGCTGTCAATTTTTCAGTTAACTTCCTTTCAAGATATGATTTTCGAGGCAGTAACTGTGGTGTAGGAGCCAGCTGGCTAATTTGTTTACTTTGACTCGCGCATGGCCCACTGTGCCACTCCAACATTACAAGCCAAAATGTGTTCATCCACTCTGTGGCCGCGAACGCAAAGCAACATACATACATATCAGCAGTTCACTTCTCACGCATTTACAAATCGTTCCATCTCTCTTACTCTTACGCAGTATATGGGACGGAAAGTTTTCGGTTGTTTTAGCGAGCGCGTTTTCTTGTATGTGAAGGAGGAATAAGCGAAGATCAGACGATTTTACCTTTGGAATTCGATTGGAGACTTTTTGTTCTCTGCTCTGTCTGCGCTAAGCAACGAATTGGTTCAAGGGCAAGCAGACGCGTGGCGTTGGTTCTATTCATTTTGAGATGCGCTAGAGTGCACACGTAAAATTTTGATTGCAATTTAAAAAGCAAGTGACTAACGCTGATCAAGCAAGGAGGATATAACCTAAAAACGTACAGTTGTACCTGCCCCAAGCTTCCTCGGGTTACCCAGTCTGAATCTACTTCTGTGTTCAGAGATTGTGGAATATAGAACGTGAATACAGTGTGCCAGTGCGCCACAAGACTTTGTTACCGGCCGGTCTCTGCCCACCGCGCTTTCGCGCCTGCCTCCACCTGCATATTGCGTTGCCGGTCGGTGCATCTTTATGCTGGCGAAGATTTGGTCCACATTTCCTTGGTGGAACCGCTCGAGATTTCGGACAGCAACTACAAGGCAGATTTGAACGATCGGCGCTTATAGATGCCCAGAGGAGCACCCTCACCCCGTTAGGGCTTACGGAGCCCACAGTTTGGTGAAAAAGAACACGAAGGAGAGCCGCCGTACCAGCCAAGAAAGCATGCTGTCTCCCTCTCAAAAGAGAGCGCTCTCAGCTATTTGTGGCGTTGCCATCTTTAAATTTTCTTTATCCATTTAAATTTTTTTATTATTTTTTTGCTACATATATTATATTTGTATGCGCTTAAAATAACTTGCGTAGCTAAAGTAACGTAATTGAATCTAACTGCTGAGTTTGCTAAACGATTAGAAGCAATATGTACCCAATTGCGGTATATACTTTTAGTATTAGAATTTGATTTTGTCCCCAGCAAACAGCGTCAGGGCCCAACTAGCACGAGGATGGATTAAAGTATCTGTGAGTAACGCTTGGTAAAATATTGAATATATACTATTAAACGGCAGCCTTCCGCTGACCCATGAGTTGTATTTATATATATATATACATGTATACCCCAATACCTCTATTAATTCAGACGTCATGAAGTTTTCATATAATATTCCCTAGATATAAGTCTCATATCTATATATAAGTTCTTTTACCGTTGAAATATCTAAGGCAAATGAAGTTCCTTTATGGTTGCGTTAGGAATAAATGAATTATAACGTTTATCTGAAATGATTTGGTAGTTATCTTTTCGTCGGTTCGTCGCCGTTACAACATGGAACCACAAGCATGTATAGTAGTTGAATGATCAGTAAAGAGGTCCAGCAAAAGGGTGGCCAGAAAATTGTTTAATGCGCTACCAAGGTAGGGTGGGTATAGACTAGGTAATAATTTACATCCTTAATACCCTAACCGCTGATCTGCCATCCTTACGGTCCCCGCCTCAACATGTGTGGTATCTCTATTTTTTGTGTAATACCCTAGTTTTGATTGTCTTGTAATTTTCCGTAAAGTGCACTTATTATTGTGATAGAGTGTCGTATAGAAGGACGAGGAAAGAACCCACACCCCATCCGGCGAGCAGAGACCGAAGAACACAAGAAGTGCACTACCTCCAACCTCCTCTATACACGAGTAAAAAGGAATTTTATTCTCGCTACGCACACGCTACAAAACCTCTACTGTGAGGACTTTATTTTTAAAGCCTCACAACCCAGTGTGTTAAATATGATTGGGAACTAAGGAAATAATTAAATTAAATAAGTTATAGATATATAGTGTAGTATGTTACACCTAGAGTAGGCAACGGTGGCCAGGAAAAAAATGGGCTGCCGAGGGTTAAAGGGGTGCGGCGAATTGGGCTGCAGGAGCTGAGGGGCAAGGCGAAGAGGAGGATAAAGGGTACAGTTGGAGCGCTTATCAGAGCGCAAATCTGTAACAAGAAAGAAGAACCGTTGGAAGACGGAAGAAAGAGACAGCAGCGGAAAGCAAGGCGAGCGATCACGCTCACTCCAGCGGAAGCACACGAGGACGCCAGTGGAAATTTCCACTGGCATCTCATGGTAACAACGGGACCTGGCAGCGCATGGCAACAACGGGACTTGGCAGCGCATGGCAACAACGGGACCTGGCAGCGAATGGCATACCAAGGCGAAGCAATGCTGGGCTCGGGGCTATAAAAGGACGCGCCGTGCGAGACGCAAGTGAGTCGAGTGCAAGTCTAAGTGCGAGTTAGTTAAAGCGAGTGCCAGTCCCAGTGCGCGATTTCAAGCGAGTGCGAGTACCAACGCGAGTGAGTGGAGCAAAGGAACATCGAGGAAGAACCCCGGACCGGAAACCGAGGAGCGTCGTGGGAGAAAAGCAGAGTGAGTGCGAAGGTAAAGCGTAGTTCAAGCCATCGAGCTGTGCGAGTCAAACGAGTTGTCGGCGTAACTGAGCGAGATCAGCCAGTGGGCCTGACGGAATCGTGGTGCCAGCGAGAAAGGTAGGACGCTGAGCCGCCTGCCAAGAGGAAAGCGGTGGGTTTCAAGACAGTAGCTGTGCGGTTAAACGAGAGCCGGCGAGCTTTGCGAACAGCAAGCGTGTCCGGGCGAGTCGTGGTGCCAGCGTTGTCTGAGACCTAATACCGAGAAGTGAAAGGATTAACGGGAGTCTCAGCTTAAACCACCTAGCTATAGCGATAGAACATAAGCACATCTAGCAATAAGCCCAGGAAGGGAAACCATTGTACTTTAGCACCCTAAGGCCAATAAACAGGCAAAGAAACCGAAATCCCAACCGTCTTGTCATTTCCAAAAACCAACTCCGCAAAATAAATTTGTTGGAGCGAGCCACGACTGCCCTGAGCGCAAGCCAGCGGAATAACAGGTTCGTTACACTACCTGGAATCCTCCAACCTGAAGAAACCATTCGGAAATTTGATGAAATTCTTACTCTGGAGATGGTGAAAGAATTGCATTTGAATAACACACACGCAATAGACCTGCTAAGAATCACCTCCCACACTACGGATATTTCGATTGCACTGGTATCAACGATTGGTCTCATTATCATACTAACTAGGTATATCCTTAGAAGAAAAGGGCGTGCACACATTACCACCGTGACCTAGATGAAACCAGCCGAGTCAACCCATCTTGACGAACGAGGACGTTCAAATTTGAGAAGGGAAGAGTTAACAGCAATAACATTCGAAAAACCATAAATCCAAATAATTGGCAAATAAGCAAATAAATTTAAAATAAAGTAAAACAACAATTACTCCAAACACGCGCAACCACTTGCGCAAGTCCAATGCCACCAATTGCGGAAACCCGATATGCTGACTCCAGGTCTACAGCGCTTCCCGTGGGAAGCCAACGCATCATAAGGTGACGGAAATGTTGCGCAACTGCAGCAAAATGTGTTGGTTGGCAAGTATTAGGTCCAAAATATTGTCAATTAACTTTAGTTCTGATTTTGACTGAATAAAGATAAGTTCTCGACTTCGGTCGAAAAGAAATTATTTTTTTTATTTAACAATAATCCTTCGGGATTTATTTTACACACACACTCGGTCACAAAAAAAACGGTAAATTCGTATGGGGGAAAGTGGGTGGTATGTATGTGGGTACTGGGTGGGTAGTGGGTGGGAAGTGGATGGGAACTGGTGGTTAGTGGGTGGGAAGTGGATGGGAACTGGTGGTTAGTGGGTGGGAAGTGGATGGGAACTGGTGGTTAGTGGGTGTAAAGTGGGTGAGTAGTGGGTGGGATATGGCGTGAAAATTCCCGGCAAATTCTGTAGGCAAAAACTTATTTTTCATCCGATTGGCTTGAGTCTCGGTTTGTAAGGATAGAATACGGAATAAAGTGAAATGGGGCGGTAACGATAACGATAACGATAACGATAACGATAATGATAACGATAACGATAACGATAACGATAACGATAACGATAACGATAACGATAACGATAACAGCGAAGAGCTACGGGTTATACATTAGTATAATTACATAGCTGTATAAAAAACTTGAAGTCGATATCTCTACTGGCAGTATTTTTGGCCACCTTCTCCATACATCACCGACTACTGTGCGCTGTTGACGGTGCTGTGCTTAACTAGTTAAATGCATGACTTTCAGAAAACACTTGAGTCGTAATTTTCGGGTGTGGAAAAAATTAAAAATAAAGTTGATCTGCCTTCAAGTATAAGAAGTCGACGATTCATGCAATTTGAACTGTTTTTTAAAATCGACGATGTTGCGGCTGCTTCAGCAAGTAAAGATATGATATACTTATGACTTATAAAAGTGACATTAGCTTTGTGGTGAAATTTTAACTTAGTTTTAACAGCTGTAAGCAAAGTAACAAATTAGCATCAACGATTATTTGCATAGGCTTTGGGGAAATTAAAAACGTAAGCAAATGCAATTTATCCAATATAAACATTTATTGACTTTATCATTTCTTATCCAGCTTTAAGACTAACTGTCGCTGACCGACTCAGGAACCCACCCAAGGCAATAAAGCGCCTGCAGTAAAATATTAATCAAATGCTATGCATTTTAGATTAGACCACCCATACACCAACACATTCATAATACATTCACCAGTTTTCCCCACTTTACATGCACCAATTACAGTACCAGGATCAGAATCAGCCACAGCGTCGGCTGAAAGCCAAACCAGAGACGAGCAACTTGTGAAGCTTGTCCAGAGATGTCCGTCTCCAGTTCATACTCTGTTGAATTCTTGTAGCTTTCATTCCAGTTGCTGTTATGGATACAATTCTCGTATGCGTAGCGCTCGCTGCAACCAAATGAATATATTGGCCATGATGGTTAGGGAAAAGCAACAACTGCTTACCAACAAATCTTTCTGAATTTGTCGCTGACACTTCGCGTCTCATCGTGCAACTCGTTACTCAGTATGTTCTCGACCACAGCAGTGCAGCTCGCCTGGCTCCGCAGTAGATCTAAAATGCCAATAAATGTTAATGAGTGAACAATGTGTGAAAATCTGGAAAAGTTGTGATAATATTTTGTGTAAAGTGTGCTGCTTGGCACATAAGCCATTAGGCTTATGTAAAAATGTAAGATTGGTGCTTAATTTTGTGTGCTTACCTCTCTGAAAATCCGTATCGCCACAGAACTTACGGGCTAGATCTACATTATTTTTTAACGAGTCCTGTGAGTCCTTCCGACAACGCGCAGAGCGGTCATCTAAGCATTTCATACCTCGATTGACAATGCTATGATAAACAGAACAAAACATATACAATAATTTGAATAGGTAAAGCTTTTCTAATCATCATTAAGTTTATATAGATAGAAACAATTGAATGCATATTACCCACAGTAGTTATACTCAATTTATAGCTAAAGCTTGGTACTCAAAAGTAGAGGATATTCACGAAGCGCGAATTGATTGATAACACAGTTCTACAAATTGAGACCATTTGTGAGTATCCCGAGCATCTTTACCTAATTCGTGCTTGTCTATCCATTCTGAATACAAGTTTGCATGTCATCTCTTAGTGTCCGTTTCAAAGATATTGGCATAAAACCAATTTTCCGAATTTTGACAGGTTTGACCGTTACCGTTACCGTTACCGTTACCGTTACCGTTACCGTTACCGTTACCGTTACCGTTACCGTTACCGTTACCGTTACCGTTACCGTTACCGTTACCGTTACCGTTACCGTTACCGTTACCGTTACCGTTACCGTTACCGTTACCGTTACCGTTACCGTTACCGTTACCGTTACCGTTACCGTTACCGTTACCGTTACCGTTACCGTTACCGTTACCGTTACCGTTACCGTTACCGTTACCGTTACCGTTACCGTTACCGTTACCGTTACCGTTACCGTTACCGTTACCGTTACCGTTACCGTTACCGTTACCGTTACCGTTACCGTTACCGTTACCGTTACCGTTACCGTTACCGTTACCGTTACCGTTACCGTTACCGTTACCGTTACCGTTACCGTTACCGTTACCGTTACCGTTACCGTTACCGTTACCGTTACCGTTACCGTTACCGTTACCGTTACCGTTACCGTTACCGTTACCGTTACCGTTACCGTTACCGTTACCGTTACCGTTACCGTTACCGTTACCGTTACCGTTACCGTTACCGTTACCGTTACCGTTACCGTTACCGTTACCGTTACCGTTACCGTTACCGTTACCGTTACCGTTACCGTTACCGTTACCGTTACCGTTACCGTTACCGTTACCGTTACCGTTACCGTTACCGTTACCGTTACCGTTACCGTTACCGTTACCGTTACCGTTACCGTTACCGTTACCGTTACCGTTACCGTTACCGTTACCGTTACCGTTACCGTTACCGTTACCGTTACCGTTACCGTTACCGTTACCGTTACCGTTACCGTTACCGTTACCGTTACCGTTACCGTTACCGTTACCGTTACCGTTACCGTTACCGTTACCGTTACCGTTACCGTTACCGCCCCATTTCACTTTATTTCGTATTCTATCCTTAAAAACCGAGTTTCAAGTGAAACGGATGAAAAATAATTTTTTGCCTACAGAATTTTCCGGGAAGTTTTACGCCTGGGGGCGGATTTTCCGACATTGGAAAATTACATTTAAAACTATTTCGTATTCTATCCTTACAATCCGAGTTTCATGTCAATCGGATGAAAAAAAGTTTTTTGCATGCAGAATTTTCCGGCCATTTTCCTCCTGGGCGGATTTTCCAAAATCGGGAAATTACGGGTCGAACTTTTTCGCGTACTATGCTTACAAACCAAATTTCAAGTCAATCGGATGAAAAACAATATTTTTCCCATACAAACTTTTCCGACGCTTTTCCGGTTGGAACTTTCCAAACCCCCGTCTTAGTACGCATTTTCACCACTAATGGAAACTCCTGTCCAAATTTCAGCCTTCTATCTCCTACCGTTTGCGCTCGGCGTTGATTGCCAATCAGTGAATCAGTCAGTCAGTCAGTCAGTCATTACAAACTGTTTTATATGTGGAGTAGATAGAAAGAAAAAAAAATAACTAAAAAAAACAACAATTTAATTTACTTGTTAGACACTTTTATAAAATGCCTGCTACATACAGATAAATTAAGGGGAAATTTTAACTTTTAAAGCTGGAACGATACCATCAAACCTTAAGATATCAGATTTTGGATTATTGATAAATTCTCTGTAAAATATACTGAATTTTTTGAGCCATGTTTCGCAAAGAACTTCACATGTTAAAAATCGTCAAAGAATATTTAACATAGAAGCTCACTTTGAAACGCCTCTCTTTTTTGAGTGATATTAACTCCATTGTGACAAGGAGATACTTCATAGAGACAACAAAATCTGTTACTCAAAACTACTGTCGACGTAGGAAAACACGGTGGTTAGCGAGAGACGGACATAGTTAAAAAAACGCAGAGAGTCAAAAAATAACTCAAAGAGCCAAAATGACAGCGAACAGCTGACATATATCTGAGTGAAAAGTTGTCTACGTAGCACATTGTGCTTCTATGTTAGTTCTTCTATGAAATCGTATGGAGAAAAGTCCGGTGTAATGTGCAAGTGAATGTGGGTATTTAGTTTTCGAGGGGTGTCAGCTACTTTTTATTGCAGTTTTTTCACTTTAATTTAATTTTGTTTTTGCTTGTGTTGCTTCAATTGTTCAAATGCACTACTTATATCACCAATACCAAACGGTATGCATATATGTGTATGTATATAAATGCTCAAGGGCGTAGCCAATTTTCCGAAAAGAAAGGAGCAGCATTGCCTGAACGTTTCTTAAATATTTCTCAAATTATATTTTTCAACATTAAATAATTAGATCAAGATGCATTTGATAAGACATGACAAAAACAATCTTCAAAATAATAGCGGAAAACTGGAGATAGCTGGCTACGCCCTTGTAAATGCTGCATCAGGGCTGCGAACCGGTTTTGAACCGAACCGGTTCGAACCCGGAATTCCGGCTTTGTTTTTACTGTGAACCAAACCATGAACCGAACCTCGAGGACAAAAATAGATGAGCCCGAACTCGTTCCGAACCCAAGCTTTTGGTTCGGTTCAAAAAAAAAAAGATTATACACACTAAAATTTATTTTTTGTACCCTTCTATGTACGAAACATCAGAGTCGACAATTTGAAATTCGGAAAGTCGGTCAAGCCAGACTATGATATACTTTGCACATGTGAAAGTGAATATATGTATACACTTAATAGGGTCAGAGATGCTTTGTTCTGGAGGTTACATACATTTGCACAAATATTCTTTGTACCTTTACAGAACATAAACAGACACTAAATCAGAGAAAACCGGCACAAATTTCATCTTATACATATACATATCGAAAAACTTCATTGCCAGCTTGCCATGAAGCTTGGCCTGCTTTGACTGCCCCCATACACCTCTTCCCTACAAACAAAAACTTCATGAGGAACTTCATGAAGTTTGCTTCACCGTGTAAATGCGGACTAAGAATGTATCTCGTCGTCAAGTGTATACCTATTGTGTTGTTATTTTAAATATAATATATTGGGGAAAACATGCAACGAATCAAGGCTCGAACCAAAACCAATGCCCAAAAACCTCGAACCTCAAATTTCCGAACCTTAACCGTTGGAAAATTTTGGTTCGAACCAGCAAACCGGAGGTGTCGAAAAATTTTTTGGGTTTGCAGCCCTGTGCTGCATATATGTATATGTAAATGTTGGATGAACAAACTGTATGCAGCTCACTATGTGTGTTTATGTATGTACAATGTACAAACATATATATGTTTTTAACTTTTGTTGCTTAGCACACAGTTATGCATATATTTGGCACTGTAACCTAGTCATCGGATCAGTCGTCGCTCACTTCCCTTTTTCCCATGTACATGCCCAGACGATGTGCACCAAATCCCACAAAGAGTCACAGAAATCAAAACAGAGCGAGCAGCCAGATATTCTTGAAGATGTCTTCTTATTTGAAGACCGAAACCAAAACTTTTTCGAAGTCCCTTTACTCGGGCGCCATGTAGTTTTTGTGTAATTCCATTTTTAGAGTTTCATTAAAAAATGGACCCCATACGTAGACCCTACCCTTAAGTCTATTTCATGATCGATTTAATTACTTAACCAATATTAAGACGTTTCTGTTGGAAATAAATATATGTTAACCAGTGTAAAACACAACGCGTTTCCTCTCTTCGTTAGCCTTGTCTTCACGTTCGTATTCATATAACTGTAAGTTATCGTTGTGTATGAGCAACTCTCTGCATATTCCTACTCTCAATCCTTTTTGTGTTTTTGGCTGCCTGTGTGCTGCGATGCTGATTTTGTTCTCACTCTTTAATAAACATTAAACCGAATAGTTTCTTATTTAGGCCTGACTCATACATAATTAATGTACAGTCAAAAACAAAACATACATGAAATTTTACAAATTCCATTTACTGTTTTCAATAAATTTTTGAAATTTAAATTTGAATTCGACATATAATGGTACACCCGGACATGGCCAAAGGGTTTGTCAAAGGCGTCCGCATTGCATCAATCAAATATTTGTATTATAAAAAAGCACGGCAAGTGGGGGCATTTCAAGCAAATAGCTTTCCCTGTCGTATGGAAGGGGCCTTTTGGCTTAAAAGTCACGGCTTGTATATTATTTTTCGTGGGTGATATGAAAGTGGCCAATTCGGTTTAATTTATTTTCGCATATTTACCTCAACGTAGAATGCTTGCAAAGGGAGCATTTTAATATCGACTGGACAACCAAATTTTGTGTCGATGCCAAATGAAATTGATGTCCAAGCATTGAACTGCGAAACTTTTGGTATTTAACACAATTGTTAATATAATAACTTGCCTTTTAAGCCCACAATTCATCAAACGGAATATCTCGGGGGAATAAGAAAATAATTAGGAAAATTAGGACAGACAGTGGCCGCTGCACATTTTGCTTTGTACTTTCAGGATTTGTTTACATTACACTAAGCAACAGGGTCCAGTATATTGAAGGGTTGGTGGTGATTCTAGATGATATTCATGTCTCAACACGAATTTGTTTTCAGAAATGGCCCATCACGTCGAGATTTTTAGTAATGTGAGCTTAAAGTTGCAAAAAATTCCTATTTTGACCCTTTTTAGACGCGATTTGTGGAGAACGTAGACATTCGTTTAGACTTTTTTTGATATAATTGTAAATTACTATTCTTGACTTTAAAATAAACTATCCCAAACAATTGCACGGCTATTTTTTAGCAAAGATATACTATTTTGAATACATATAATAAAATAACAAAATTGTCTACTACCCAGAGGTATGCCTTTCAAACCAATATAACGGGCTAGTAATTTGTATAGAATTTCAATGAAAATTTCCAACAACCATACATACATTTTGGGGCAGCAACACTACATACGATTTTTTATGAAAACGTATTCAATTACTAAAAATTGTATATCTTCATTGAAAAAATCGTAGAATTGTTAGGGATAGTTTATTTCAAAGTTAAGGAGTAGTTGTTTATGATAAGTAACGATAAAGGATCAAAATATGCCTTTTTAGCCACTTTAAGCATAAATTACAAAAATCTCGCCGTGATGGACCATTTCTGAAAACAGATTCGTGTTTAGCACACGAAAATCATATAGAATAACCACCATCCCTTCAATACACTGGAAAAAGTCTAATATTGTTGCCTTGTGTTATTTTCTACTGAGAATTCGCCAGATTGCGACGTTTAAATGAAATTGCAATAAAAGAAAAACTACAAACATATTAACTAATTTTAAATGTAAAATTCGCTGTACAGCCCCAAAACGGGGCCAAGCCAAGCTTCTGTCAATTTCTTGGCGTGTGTGCTCATAGTTTTTCGCACACGAAAGAGGGACCTTCAGCTTACAATTATTACAAACCGAGTTTCAAGCCAATCGGGTGAAAAATAGTTTTTTGCATGCAGAATTTTCCGGCCATTTTCATCGTGGGAGGATTTTAAAAACTCGGGAAAACACTTGTCGAATTATTTCGCGTACTTTGCTTACAAACCAAGTAATCGAATGAATCGGATGAAAAAATAAAATTTTCCCTTACAAACCTTTCCGACTACTCCGGTTGGAATTTTCAAAACTCCGTCCTAGTACGCACTTTTACCACTAAAGGAAACTCCTGTTCAAATTTCAGCATTCTATATCCTATCGTTTGCGCTCTGCGTTGATTGCCAATCAGTGAATCAGTCAGTCAGTCAGGACAAACTGTTTTATATGTAGAGTAGATGGCCGGACATGGACAGTGAGGGAATAACCTTCTGATATTACCTAGTTATGATTATTTCCATCGCCTTGGTTTCAGTCGTTCTCTCGTTCCTCCAATTCTCAACTCTAGTCGATCAAATTGTTAATACAATTCTACTTTGTTCTTTAAACGTTACAAATTATTTTATTGTCAAGAAAGATTGTGTGTGTTCAAGTTAGGGGTACAAAAAGAATTAATTCTGTCTTATTCTACAAGTGGTCGGTTGACCAAGCCGCTGCCCAAGAGTCCCGCGGCTTCGGCATATTTCGGTGCCGGCAGAGCAGCGAGAATCCCGCGGCTTCAGCATATTTCGGTGCCGGCAGAGTGCAGCGGATATTGTGAAATCGCCAGCGGCGGTTGTATTTGTTCCACAACTTTGTTGTTGTAATCGGACGCTTGCGCTGCAGTTTCATTTAGGTTGGTCGAGTGGAGGGGGGTGCATGACGAGTGAGAGCGGTTTTAGCTGAGACAGCTAACGGACGGTCAGCGCCCTTGCGTTGCTATGTTGCTGTCGCTGCTGGAATGTAAGTTGTGGATGTTGTGCGAGAACGTGAAGAGGAGGGGGCGCTGGCTGGTTTTAACTCCTCCCCATTACAAAATCTGTGTCCCACAGATCAGTGGGCCTTGGCTAAGGGTTCGCAAGGGCCCTGCGTTTCCAGGTAGAAAGGGGGGTCACGTAATTTCGGTATACCCCTGGTCGACGTTGTTTTCTTCCAGACGAAATACATTGCTGCCATGATGAGTATGGATATGACTATTTCTGCGGAGAAAGATATTACAATTTCATTTGACAAGACGGACAATTTCTGGATATTCTCCATGCTGAAATTGTGAACACATTTTAGTGACAATTCATAACCCGAGGTCGTAATATGGGTTAAAACGGCCGGCATTGCCATCAGGTGTATTGATGAGTAGCTGCTGTAGTTTCGGTCGCCGATCGTGACCGTTTCGTTGTCGAACTGGACAATGTATGAACCCTCCAAGTGGTGATTCCTTGCCGGAATGGATACTATTCCGTTGAAATTTGTCAGAAAAATGGTGCCATCTTCGATGATTTCCACTACTTCTTGGTTGGTCCTTAGATAACACTAGTTTGCAAAAAAAACAAAAAATTAAATGACCCATTTCTACTGAAACTATTTTTAAGTGTAGTTTGGATTGGTGATCTCAAAAATCGATTTCAAAAATTTTTTCATGGTTCCGTTTTTTAAATATGAATTTTTTTAATTTTTTCGGTAGCTGCACTTACATTTTTTGCCATATCTAAATTCATAATGGTCAGATAGTGTCAAGCAAGATATGAATCGAAAGGTAATTAAATAGTCAATAATATCGTAAATCATTGTTTCCAAATCGGTTTAGAAGTTTGAATACAACGACCAAAAATTATTCAAAAAAATCGATTTATTGCTCGAAAATGCAAGAAATTTCATTTTTAATCACCTTGGAAAAATATAAAAAAATCCAAAAAAATTATTTTTATTCTTTCGAAGTAAGAAGCGCACTTTTACAAAGATAATAAGGTATTGATGAAGAAAATCTATGAATAAATATTGTAGCTGGATCAATTTAAGTGAAGGAACTAATAGCCAAATTTAAGTATTTAGAAAAATTTTTTTTCTATTTTTTTTGTTTTTTGGTCAATATTAGAAGTGGGCAAATAGCCACATCAGAAAAACATTCCAAAATAGAACAAAAGTCGAAGCAAACGGAAATTTATTTTGAAAAAATCTCAAAATCACCACTTTTTTAGCACTCATTGCTCACAGCTCCTGTATTTATTTATACATTTTGTTTATCGATATCTTATTTTCTTCGACGAAGTGCGGTTCTTATGTAGAAATACTAAAAATAGTTTTTTTGAATTTTTAAATATTTTTGCTAGGCGATTGGAAACGAAATTTATAACGTTTTCGAGCAAAAAATCGATTTTTTGAAATATTTTTTATTATTGTATAGAAATCACTCAACCGATTTGAAATAGTGTTCTGTGCGATTATTGACCATTGAATTACCTTTCGATTCTTATCTTGCTTGGCTCTATCTGACTATTATAAAGTGAGATATGACTTAAAATGTAAGTGCACCTACCGAAAAAATGAAAAAAATTCATATATAACAAGTAAGAGCGCTGTAGTCGAGTTTCCCGACTACAAAATACCCTGTTCAATTGAGACACACATGCAAACACACTCACATACACAAACGCATACACACATACGAGCGCACACACACGCCCGCTCACACGCGGCCTGCGCAGGCAGCGCTGCCTGCATGAAGTGGCTGCCTCCATGGGGTTTAATGGTATGCAAAAATGTGTATGCAAAAATTTGTGTCTCTGTCTCTTATGGTCTCTGAGATCGACGCGTTCATACAGACAGACGGACAGACGGACATGGCTATATCGACTCGGCTGTTCATGCTGATCAAGAATATATTTACTTTATGGCAGAGATGGGCATGCACACATATCGACACACTTTTCACACGCATACAAACACAATTTGCGTGCGCCCCATTCGTGTTCTATAAATAGCTTTCAATGCTTATAGCGTACGTGTGATTTAGTGCAGTCGGCCGCGGCAGAGTCGTGCATTGGAACGTCGTGACGTGCCCATCTCTGCTTTATGGGATAGGAGAAGCTTCCTTCTGGCTGTTACATACATTTGCACAACTTCATGATCCCCGTTTCCCATTTTTAATGGGAACAGGGTATAAAAAACGGAGCCATGAAAAAATTTTTGAAATCGATTTTTGAGATCACCAATCCAAACTACACTAAAAACAGTTTCAGTAGAAATGGGTCTTTTTGGCTGTAAACTAGTGTAATCGCATGCTGCCTGCACTCCTTTTAACAGTTTAGGAATGCAACTATCCTCCTCTAGCTTATGTAAGTCCTTCTCTTGGCAAACTGTTGTGTTTCCAATGGACAAACAATTTCCAAGAACGGCGTATGTCTCCAATTTGTCCATGGCCAGTTTCCTGTATTTCAACACGACTTGTTTGCCGTCAGATATCGTTGGGTACATCCACATCAGTCGGTATTTCCTGTCTATTACCTTGGGCATTGCTATGATGTACAAAAGTGCCGTTCCGTTTGTTAATATTGTCGGCATGGAGAATTCAACTGCCTCCACGACGTTTTGATATGGGAGGTTGTCCACTTCTGACAATATTGTGTCGATCTCGTAGTGATCCAATAGATTCGTGTTGACCACTCCAGTCTTCGCGAGCTGACAGGCTCTCATCATCTCGTTGACCTGCGTGGAAATCCCCGTCAATCGCATTAACTCTCCCGATAACGTCGTTGAGCATCTGAAGTGATTCGTGCGTTGAATCGAACAACTTGGTATTGATTCGGATTTGTTGATTACTGTTCCTTTGCAGATTATCTTCCGCCTTCAAAATAGCATCAGAGTCAGATTTGTCTGGCGAACCCGCAACCCATTTCCAAGCTGACCCTAGCCAATCGATAGATCCAGCTGGTAGTGGCCAGCCAAAGCGTTAATCCTTTGGCCGATGATTATTGTTGTCTCGTCGGTTACCTCGTTGATAGTGTGCTGCATGCGACTCAAATCGATGACGTGAGCCAGTTTAAACGAGAGCGTAAGTTAAACTCGGCTCTAACCGACTTCGATCTACCCGTTACTCATGGAAATAAATGCTAAATAGCCTTCCTGTGAGCCTGAGGTGGGACAGCCGAAAAGTATGCAACATTTTTTTTCTCGGCTATTTATCATCCGATCTTGATGAAAATCTTGATCGTTTTGAAAATCTTAAAAATTGTGGGAGTTATTCAACATTTTTTATTGTGGGGGCGGGGGTGGGCGTGGCAAAAATTTGAAATAAACTTGATCTGCGTGCAGACAAAAGGAGTCTACATTTTGAAATATAGTTGCTCTAGCTCTTCTAATCTCTGAGATCTAGGTGTTCATACAGACAGACGGACGGACTGACAGATGGACGGACAGACGGACGGACGGACAGACGGACAGATGGACAGACGGACATGGCTATATCGATTCGGCTGTTGATGCTGATCAAGAATATATATACTTTATATGGTCGGAAATGATTCCTTCTGCCTGTTACATACATTTGCACGACTTTAGTATACCCTATTACTCTACGAGTAACGGGTATAAAAGCCATTGGTACTCCAGACGGTGCCTTGTTGCAAAGGGACAACCGGTGCGTCATACTTGAAGAATGGCGGTCGCTATGTGGGTCGCGGACACGCTTGTTGTGCCAAAAGAGAGTTAAATGTACATGAAATAGTAAATACTTATAATAACATGTTTAAAATGTGTTAATCTAGATGTTTGCGTTAGTGTTTTTTTGTATGTTTGTTGTGTTGAGTGTCCCTTAATTAATTAATTAATTTTCAATTCTCGCCGCTTTACTTAAATAAGGTTGAGCTTAATATCTACATTTTGGTTTGTAATTATAATAATTTTGGAAGAACTTAAGTTATTAGGATTTTACAAGTTTTAATTGTGTTTACACAAGCTTGTGTTGAGTTGGAGCCAATACCTGAGAGTTTGTGAAACGTTTAATATCCATATCATATTTGTGTTAAAAATATTCATGGTCTTTTACGTTATGAACCAGTGTATGAACTTATACACCTTTAATCGAGCATGCTTGTTGCAGGTTTCAATTGTACTAACCTGCTCAGTCTGAGCAAGGTACCTTTTATTCATAAATTCTCATTCCTTATTTCTAATCTTATCTTAAGGATGTGAGTGTAGTCACATCCGTGTATGTAAATATAGAAATGCATTCGTGGAAGGACTACACATTGCCTTCCACGATGCATGTTAAGTGCACCGGCTGCCCTTTTTCAAGTGGTTTGAAAAGCAACCGTAATTAAATTTAATGACATATTTATGATGCTGAGTTATGATCGGCTGTGCTACATGTGGTTTGAAGTCTCGTCTCATGTTCATGTTTGTTTGAACATTTGTTCATGTTTGAACATTCTCGGGGGGGGGCAGAAAATGTCACCGCCAGCAATCGTCTGTTATTATTCCATTTCATTCTTGCGTACACCAAGACAGCAATTATCAATATTGTCACCAAGACAAGCGATGAGTGGCCACTTGCGGTGTAGAAATGAAGTTCGTCGAGATGAACATTTTCTTTGTTGAGACGTTCAATCTTCTTGTGTAATTGCTCCAGCTCAATTTTGTTGTTCACGCTTAAGAGTCCCATTCGATGTATTTTGCTAAAAGTGGATTCATCTGCCTCCTTTACAAAATGTGTAGAGTAGTTCTCTTTGATCGATGACTGCATATGTTGTGGAGCCTGTAGAGTCACCCCTGTTAGCCTTAATGAGCATCCTTCGTCCAGATCTAATATGCCTTGTTCCGGAATCTGAACGATCTTATGATACGAGTCGCTGCATTGGATTTGTCCAGAAGTTTTGGCAAAAAGTTTAAACAACCAGCGGTTTGGATATCCAAGTTCTATCCAAAATGATTGCTCCTTGTATTCGACCATTGAACACTCCATCTTAGTGTGTGGTTTTAACGGTGTGATCTCGCATGTATTCTCGAACGCATCCTTCCATGCCCAATTTCCTTCGCATACTCGTATTTCCTGGTTTTCCCTCAGACATTTATTGAGTTCGGCTTCTGTCATCAGATGGTAGGAGTTTAGTGTTGAACTGAAGATTAAATAATTGGCCGATACTTGTGCAGCGATCTTCTGGTTATTCCTGTCCAATGGTATTGAAATAATTTTAAAAATGTCCGATTGTTGATTGAGGTAAAGTGGAATTTTTGCCTCTATCACTATCACGCCATTCTTAAAAATTCTCCGTGCTGTCAACAACTTGTATACTGACTTCAGAAGGTGTCCCGAGTCTCTTCCTGGCAGCACATGATTACGCGGCAGCGAATGTTGGATGATGTTTATTTCCTTAAGCATTTGATCTGGTTTGATAAGTATGGGGTTGATTTTTCCATTATTAAAATCCATTAATAAATCCATGACTTTTGTTGCATTTTCTCCGTCTCATCAATCCAGCCTTACATTTGATTCATCAGCAAAAAGAATTTGATGGATTCCCTATAGATTAGGAATTTCTCATTTATTGTCTCCGTGATGTTATCCATTTTTTCGGTCATTTCTTTGAAACTGCGGTTTACTTTTTCTGTTGTTATTTTAACTAAATTTTCAGTTCCGCTGATTATTGACGTTTGATTATCGACATAGTTTTTCAGCCGATGCTGATTTTTATACCCGTTACTCGTAGAGTAAAAGGGTATACTAAAGTCGTGCAAATGTATGTAACAGCCAGAAGGAATCATTTCCGACCATATAAAGTATATATATTCTTGATCAGCATCAACAGCCGATTCGATATAGCCATGTCCGTCTGTCCGTCTGTCCGTCCGTCCGTCTGTCTGTATGAACACCTAGATCTCAGAGACTAGAAGAGCTAGAGCAACCAAATTTGAAATGTAGACTCCTATTGTCTGCACGCAGATCAAGTTTATTTTCAATTTTTGCCACGCCCCCTCACGCCCCCGCAATTTGGAAAAAACGTCATATCTCCTACAGTTTTGATGATAGATGGTTCGTACTTTCTAGAGATATCTAGTACTCAAAATTAATTATCGATTTGCTGAAGGAATGATAAAGATCGGATGAACGATACTCAAGTTATGAGCAAAAAACGGTCCGTTAACACCCACCACCCACCCCACCCATAACCTAAGCATTGCGTTCAGCAGCAATCTTAGTGAGAGAGAGAGAGAGAGAGAGAGAGAGAGCTTAGAGAGCGCACTGCGTTGTGCGTTGTGTGTTAACTGGCCGTTTGACTCGTGACCAAATTCGAGCTACGACATTAAGGGTGCAGAGTATGTAATAGTCGGGCTTGACCGACTTTCTTTCTAGTTTTTATTAGGAAAGGTGATACGTTTTCAAAAGTTTTGTTGTCTGATCTGTTTATCGTGATGAATTTGGAGTCATTTATGTTGGATTTAGTAATTGACAAATGTCTATGAATATCTGGCGGATAATAAATAGCCGAGTTAAAAAATGTTGCATAGGAAGGCTATTAAACATTTGTTTCCAAGAGTAACGGGTATATCGAAGTCGGTTAGAGCCGACTTTAACTTACGCTCTCGTTTTCTAATGATTTCATGTTTAGCATTGAAATCACTTTCTCCGATATGTCAAACCATCCACCTGGGCAAACATAGATCGTGCTACAGTCCCTTTTCTTCCTTGGGCTTGACGTTTCCATAATAAGATTGTTAATATCCTCTATCTGACGCAACTGTTGTTTGACGTGTTCAGTGATTGCATCGCATTGCGTACTGAACTCTTTTAGCCTTGGACATATTTTCTGTGCTTTTCCTAATATTGCTGGCGCTTGCTTCACAACATCAAAGTAGG
>JBAMBO010001818.1:0-25208 GCA_037044535.1 Lordiphosa magnipectinata
ATAATTGAATATTTGAGTCAGATCCAAAATAAAAAAATTAAAACGTTTGTAGCTTTAAAACTTTATTTGTAATTCGATGTGAATCGGGTGGTGGTGATCTTAAGACTAAAGTACAATTCCTGACTTATGCTCTATATAAAGGGTTTGGGACGCTTTGGCCTACGTGACAATTTTCAAGTGGCAGAGACCAAGACAAAGGAATTGTCTTTTGTTTAGATGCTGGCTCGCTGGCATCTTCTGATTGGTCAGTATGGATTTCGCAATTATTCTTATGTTTACGTTTGGCTGCCTATGTTGCGTTTTTTAATTTGGATTTTTGTTTATATTTGCATGCAACGGCTTATCCCACGCTTTACGCTACAGTGGGTCAATATGCTTCAATAAGTAAGTGAATTTACAGTGGTAAGAAAATATGTTGGATGCGGGATATGTTACTCCCCCTACCCTTAGATCGAAGTGTGTCCTCACACGAATAGTTGTATTTTTATTTCTTATTTTAAAAATTATGGATAAAGTTGTGGTATTGATTCGATTACAATTTCATCGTCGTTGGAATATTTTACTTGGTAATCCTTTGGTTCATTTTTAATTTCTTTCTTATTTCTAATAAATATTTGTTTTGGTATGTTCTTAAATTTATACATTATGTATGCAATTATCGCTAATATGCTTAAGATTAGTATGGTGATAGTTATTATTTTGTATATTTTATTTTCTTGTTCGTTCAACCATACGACTTCTTTTATTTCCAAATAAGGTAACGGTTCCAACTTAGTTATATTATTCTGAGTGTACAAAATTCGTGTGTAATCTGATTGATGATTTGATATTGAGAAGTCTAAAAGTTCTACATTACAGTTAAATATTTTAATCATTCGATTTCCTTTAATAACAATTTTATTATGGTCGCAATTCTGACTCAACGTCGTAGGCGCTATGTTCCAAGTGACTATAATATTAGGTTCAATATATTCAATGAGATATGGAGCTCTAATTTTGTTAAACGTACATTCTGCACTTTCTTGGTTAATAATGTTTATAAAACATTTGTTCGTTTCTAATTTTCTGTCCTTGCTGGTAAATACATCTTTATTAATTCTGTAGAATGTGTCATCCATGTTCTCGTGGAGTTTCTCTCCGTTACTATTAGGATAACTTAATATTTTATATTTCGGATAATCTTGAATAGATTTAGGGATATGAGATAAAATAAAAATTTCGTTTGTGTCCGATTTCAGCCATGCTGATGTCTTAGTGTTCATAATGCTCTTTTGGTTAATGTCCATCAATTGGTCATGTTTTAGTAACTTTGGATTAAAAATTCCTAATCTTGTTAATTGTAAGCCCATCTCGATATCTTCTATATAATCCATGAAGTGTTGGATATTAAACATAAAAATATTCATCATTTTAAATTGATCAAGTTTTCCTCTTAAAATATTTATTTCCTCAATTCCTTCATTAATTGCTTTTATTACTTTATTTAAATCGCTTATCTGTATGGTACTCTGTGCTAACACATGTAGTTGTTGTTCGATTTCTTTTTTGTCATCATTGTCCAATGTTCCAAATAAGTATTTATAGGTTGTTCCCACTATATTAATTAATCCTCTCTTATTTCTTTTGGTTATTCTTAACCCGCTCATTTCTCTTTCTAACTTATCCATTAAATATGAAATCTGAGGTAACCCTGGTCGGTCACTATTGGGGTGATTTCAATAATTTGTGCATTAATTGATTGTCCGGATATGTTTAGTGCAATTGCCACAATCATCCATAATGACATCAACCGTGTGATACCTAAGGAATGTATTTATTTTTATTAGTTTTCTTTTTCTTCTTAAATTTGCTTCTATGATGAGTAATTTTTCTTCCCCTGTTTTCTTCCTCATAATGTTTATCATCAAGTTGTTCAATTTTTCCTGTTTGTCTGAATGGATTTGATATCTTTAATCTCGCGTCGGGCATTTGTCTGTAACGTGTATCGATCTCAAATTCTTTTCGCTTCTCATTAAGCTTACTTATTTTTGATTCTTTGTTCGCCTGCATATCAGTTTTTGGATTACCTGAATACAAAAAGATCATTGCTGGTGGTTGACCAGTTGTTAAATGTATCATTTTATGATTGTAAGTGTAAAGGATGGTTTCAACTGATGTTTCTTTGTCTTCAGTGTTATTATCTGTATTAATAATTCGAAACTTTTCATTTATGGTTTTATGCAATCTTTCTACATCTGATATACCCGTTTTACTGGTGGTTATTTGAATTTCCACATTTTCTTTTTGCAACCATTGTTTAATTGCTAGACTCATAAATGATGAATCTTTGTCTGCTTTGATAACCTGTGGTTTACCCATATCGTTGAATATTCTCAATAATGCTCGTTTTGTTTCTAACCAATCTCTTCCGTTCACTGCTACAAGTGTTGCGAATTTTGAGTAAACGTCTATAAATGACAAATATGTTTTCTTCTTGATTATATAGAAATCAATAACGTACCTTTCTCTGATAGTTAAAACTTCTGGAGTTATTTCAAATGGTAGATCTGTTGATCGATGTTCTGCTTTGCTTAAGTTGCAAACATCACACTCGTTTATAATGTTTTGAATGACTTCCGAAAATTTTGGGTAATAGTATTTTTGTTTAAATGTCAATTCTACTTTGTTGATACCTGAATGTAGGGTATCATTATGTATTTTTAATATAGTCTCTTTGACTTCTGCATATGTGAGTATATCTTCCAATAATACTGAGGCTTTCATTGTTTTTACTTTCGAGTTAATTAAGCGCATATATTCCTTTTGGAATATACTGAAGTCTGTTTCATCTTCTAAATACATAACACTGTTTTGAGTACTAAACAATTTCAAGATTATTTCTTTTGCAAATTCAGCAGTCATTGTCTCGTACTTAATAGTAATCCTAGTTTTGGAAAAATATCGAGTGACATACTGATTAGGTTTTTCACCTTTCTCAAATTTTATTTGTCTGTTGAAGTAGTTCAATGGTTTTTCGGTTATCTGAATACATCTTTGATTATCTTCCTGTGCACTATGAATAGTAGCTAGGGTAGTGTCATTATCGTTCTGAGAGTTATTGTCTGCCATCATTAATTCTTCTTTATCAATTTGTATGCGTGAAAGGGCATCTGCCACATGATTTTCTTTTCCTTGAATATATTTAATATTAAAATCGTATTCACTGAGTTTTATTTTCCATCGCTGGAGTTTCATGTTTGGTTCTTTTATGTTACTTGACCAAACTAATGGTTTATGGTCACTTAAAACTTCAAATTTTCTCCCGAATAGATAGGGTCGAAAGTATTTTATCGCCCAAACAATTGCTAACAACTCTTTCTCTATTGTACTGTAGTTTTCCTCATGATTGTTGAGCGTTCTACTGGCAAAACATATTGGTTTGCCCTCCTGTGAGAGTACCGCTCCTATAGCTACATTACTTGCGTCTGTTGTAACTTTAAATTCTTTCTTGAAGTCTGGGTATGCAAGAATTGGGTCATTTATAATTAAGAGTTTTAATTTTTCAAATGACTGAATGTAAGCTGGATCTTTTATGTCAATGTGGCCATTCTTTTTTAATCCCAATGTTAGTGGTTTTGCAATGTGAGCAAATCCAGGTATGAATTTTCTATAAAATCCACACAATCCTAAGAATGATTTGATCTGTTTTTTGTTTTTCGGTATTGGAAATTTTTCGATCGCGACGATCTTTTTTGGGTTGGGTTTGATACCCTCAGTATTTATAATGTGACCAAGGAATTCAGTTTCCTTTTTCATGAATTCACATTTGTCAAGTTGCAGTTTCAGATTTGCTTCTCGAAGTCTTTCAAAGACTTTGCGCAATGAATCTATGTGTTCCTCGAGCGAGGTAGAAAACACAATGATATCATCTAAATAAACCAAACAATGTTTGTTGATTAATCCATCAAGTATATTGTTCATGCATCTCTGAAAAGTTGCTGGTGCGTTCTTCAAACCAAAGGGCATACGAGTGTATTCGTAATGGCCAGTCTTTGTTGAAAAGGCGGTTTTGCTTAACGAGGCTTCATCCATTTCTATCTGGTGAAATCCTTTAGCTAAGTCAATAGTGGTGAAATACTGGCATCTGCCTAGTTTTTCTAGAATTTCTTCCATATTTGGAATTGGAAATTTATCATTGACAGTTATCTCATTTAGTGCTCTATAATCGATTACGATTCTGAACTTATTTTTTCCTGAAGCGTCTGCCTTTTTTGGCACTATCCAGATTGGACTACAATAAGGTGATTTGCTTTTCTTTATTATTCCTTGATCCAACATTTCACATATTTGTTTATTAACCTCATCTTCGAAGGCGAATGGATAACTATAAGGTTTCTTATATATCGGGTTTTCATGTTCGGTCTGTATTTTATGCTTTGTTTCGTTTGTAAATGTAAGCTGTTCGCCCTCATGGTACTGAATATCGTCATATTCAAACAAGATTTTCTTGAGGTGTCTTTTTTCCTCATCATTCAAATGCTCCATTCTATATTCGTTGTTTTCCTCAATGCTGTTTTCTAATGCATAATTGAATTCTTCAGTGATTTTGCCCTTTTCTTGATTAAGGTAAAAATCTATTGATTCGTCTGAGTTGGAACTATTTCCAAACTGAGAGTTCTGGTGGGTGAAACTGTATTCATTTAATGCTGTTATTCCAACCTCGTAATTAATAATTGCATTACAATCTATCAAAAGCTGTCTTCCGAATAAAATGTCATAATTATCCGAGAATTAATGTATGTAAAACATTTGTGGTGTGGGTAAAAGTTTATTTGGTTCTGTTTTAATGTATTTTGATATTTGTACAATTCCCTCCATAGTCTGTACCATTATTTGTTTTTTATGTTCTGGTAAATTAAAGAAATTTTCATTGATCAGGTTTATACTAGACCCTGTATCAATTAAACATTTGCACTTTTTATTGTTAAATGTGATCACTATATGTTGTTTTCCCTGGAGGCTAACATTTGAAAATTTTCAGAGGTATCCATTCGCTGCTGTCCGCTAGCTCCCTCTCTCTGTCTTTTATATGGTCTGTTAATCTGTTCTCCTGTTCCTCTATACTGTCCTTGGTTCAATGGATTTGATTGTTGTGCCTGGCTTAATTGTTGTCTGAACTGATTATATAACTGATTGTTCTGATTCTGTCCGTTATTATTAAATCTGTTTTGATCAAACTGGTTAACTCTTTGCTGTCTACCGTTCGTCTGATTTTGATTAATATTTTGTCTTTGGTTCTGGTTATAGTAATTACGATCTTGGTAAGTCGCTGGGTTGGGTTGGTTAAATGGGTTAAAAGGTGCAGAATAATATTGCTGGTTGGGATGAGAATTTCTCATTTTATTATATTCACTTTTCACTTGAGTCGGACCATTTTTGTTATTTGAAGGAATAGCATCTTCATAAAAATTTTCTGTTTGAGCTACCTGCCTTAATTTTGACACTGTGGATATGTCATTTCTGGCTAAGGTCATATATAACCTGTCTGGTAATTTTTTCTGAATACAATTTTTGACAGTTTTCTTCATTGCTTCCTTAAACACTATACTGTTGTTGATATCATTTTCCAACTCTAACTTATTTAAAATTATAAATGTTTTTTGTTCGAGTTCATCACAGAACTTACGTAAATTCCCAGAGTAAGGGGTATTGTGTAGTCTTCTTAATAGCTCCTCCAGCGGTGTCTGAGTTTTGTATTCGTTTATGAGTGCCTCCTTCAACAGTTGCCACTTGTTTGGTGAATAATGCTGGATAACGCGTTGGGCATCTCCAGAAATAAGTGCTTCGATAGCACTATAAATTATGAATGTCTGCCTCTCATCTGTGGTTGGGTACAATCGATTAAGGTATTCGATTCGTCTGATAAAGCTGCTTAAGGTGTTGGGTTGTCCCTCAAATTGTTGAACTTGACGCATTTGTGAGAGTAATTGACCCAAGGTTGCTTCCGTTAAAGCCATCTTGCTGGTTGTTCTTTAAAAATCCTCCTTCGTGATTTTATTAAAGCTTAAAGTTTTTGTGAAACCAAAAAAAAATTTTTTTTTTTTTTTTTATTAAAAGTTAGTTCGCCCAATGCAATACTGATTGAATCTATTTAATATGTTTCACTTTCACATAGGTTCTTTTGCGGATACACGAGTGCAGTTTTTAATTTCGGTTAGTCGCGTTTTAGTTCAAAAAGTCGACACTTTATTAACTAGCCGTTTTAAACTTTGACACGAACCGTTTTGAAAAAAAACTTTTTGGTATCCTACCGGCTGCGCCAATTGAATATTTGAGTCAGATCCAAAATAGAAAAATTAAAACGTTTGTAGCTTTAAAACTTTATTTGTAATTCGATGTGAATCGGGTGGTGGTGATCTTAAGACTAAAGTACAATTCCTGACTTATGCTCTATATAAAGGGTTTGGGACGCTTTGGCCTACGTGACAATTTTCAAGTGGCAGAGACCAAGACAAAGGAATTGTCTTTTGTTTAGATGCTGGCTCGCTGGCATCTTCTGATTGGTCAGTATGGATTTCGCAATTATTCTTATGTTTACGTTTGGCTGCCTATGTTGCGTTTTTTAATTTGGATTTTTGTTTATATTTGCATGCAACGGCTTATCCCACGCTTTACGCTACAGTGGGTCAATATGCTTCAATAAGTAAGTGAATTTACAGTGGTAAGAAAATATGTTGGATGCGGGATATGTTACTATATATATATATATACATACCTACATGTATACCCCAATACCTCTATTAATTCAGACATCATGAAGTTTTCATATAATATTCCCTAGATATAAGTCTCATATCTATATATAAGTTCTTTTACCGTTGAAATATCTTAGGCAAATGAAGTTCCTTTATGGTTGCGTTAGGAATAAATGAATTATAACGTTTATCTGAAATGATTTGGTAGTTATCTTTTCGTCGGTTCGTCGCCGGTACAACATGGAACCACAAGCATGTATAGTAGTTGAATGATCAGTTAAGAGGTCTAGCAAAAGGGTGGCCAGAAAATTGTTTAATGCGCTACCAAGGTAGGGTGGGTATAGACTAGGTAATAATTTACATCCTTAATACCCCAACCGCTGATCTGCCATCCTTACGGTCCCCGCCTCAACATGTGTGGTATCTCTATTTTTTGTGTAATACCCTAGTTTTGATTGTCTTGTAATTTTCCGTAAAGTGCACTTATTATTGTGATAGAGTGTCGTATAGAAGGACGAGGAAAGAACCCAAACCCCATCCGGGGAGCAGAGACCGAAGAACACAAGAAGTGCACGACCTCCAACCTCCTCTATACACGAGTAAAAAGGAATTTTATTCTCGCTACGCACACGCTACAAAACCTCTACCTGGAATCCTCCAACCTGAAGAAACCTTTCGGAAATTTGAGGAAATTCTTACTCTGGAGATGGTGAAAGAATTGCATTTGAATAACACATACGCAATAGACCTGCTAAGAATCACCTCCCACACTACGGATATTTCGATTGCACTGGTATCAACGATTGGTCTCATTATCATACTAACTAGGTACATCCTTAGAAGAAAAGGGCGTGCACACATTACCACCGTGACCCAGATGAAACCAGCCGAGTCAACCCATCTTGACGAACGAGGACGTTCAAATTTGAGAAGGGAAGAGTTAACAGCAATAACATTCACAAAACCATAAATCCAAATAATTGGCAAATAAGCAAATAAATTTAAAATAAAGTAAAACAACAATTACTCCAAACACGCGCAAACACTTGCGCAAGTCCAATGCCACCAATTGCGGAAACCCGATATGCTGACTCCAGGTCTACAGCGCTTCCCGTGGGAATCGCCAACGCATCATAAGGTGAAGGAAATGTTGCGCAACTGCAGCAAAATGTGTTGGTTGGCAAGTATTAGGTCCAAAATATTGTCAATTAACTTTAGTTCTGATAAAGATAAGTTCTCGACTTCGGTCGAAAAGAAATTATTTTTTTTATTTAACAAGTCCTTCGGGATTTTTTTTACACACACACTCGGGCACAAAAAAAAACGGTAAATTCGTATGGGGGGAAGTGGGTGGTATGTATGTGGGTACTGGGTGGGTAGTGGATGGGAACTGGTGGTTAGTGGGTGTAAAGTGGGTGAGTAGTGGGTGGGATATGGCGTGAAAATTCCCGGCAAATTCTGTAGGCAAAAAGTTATTTTTCATCCGATTGGCTTGAGTCTCGGTTTGTAAGGATAGAATACGGAATAATTTGAAATGTGATTTTCCAATGTCGGAAAATCCACCCCCAGGCGTGACAATTGCCGGAAAATTCTGCATGCAAGAAACTCGGTTTGTACGGATAGAATACGAAATAAAGTGAAATGGGGCGGTAACGATAACGATAACGATAACGATAACGATAACGATAACGATAACGATAACGATAACGATAACGATAACGATAACGATAACGATAACGATAACGATAACGATAACGATAACGATAACGATAACGATAACGATAACGATAACGATAACGATAACGATAACGATAACGATAACGATAACGATAACGATAACGATAACGATAACGATAACGATAACGATAACGATAACGATAACGATAACGATAACGATAACGATAACGATAACGATAACGATAACGATAACGATAACGATAACGATAACGATAACGATAACGATAACGATAACGATAACGATAACGATAACGATAACGATAACGATAACGATAACGATAACGATAACGATAACGATAACGATAACGATAACGATAACGATAACGATAACGATAACGATAACGATAACGATAACAGCGAAGAGCTACGGGTTATACATTAGTATAATTACATAGCTGTATAAAAAACTTGAAGTCGATATCTCTACTGGCAGTATTTTTGGCTACCTTCTCCATACATCACCGACTACTGTGCGCTGTTGACGGTGCTGTGCTTAACTAGTTAAATGCATGACTTTCAGAAAACACTTGAGTCGTAGTTTTCGGGTGTGGAAAAAATTAAAAATAAAGTTGATCTGCCTTCAAGTATAAGAAGTCGACGATTCATGCAATTTGAACTGTTTTTTAAAAACGACGATGTTGCGGCTGCTTCAGCTAGTAAAGATATATGGGGCAGATTTTTAATGACTTATGACTTATAAAAGTGACATTAGCATTGTGGTGAAATTTTAACTTAGTTTTAACAGCTGTAAGCAAAGTAACAAATTAGCATCAACGATTATTTGCATAGGCTTTGGGGAAATTAAAAACGTAAGCAAATGCAATTTATCCAATATAAACATTTATTGACTTTATCATTTCTTATCCAGCTTTAAGACTAACTGTCGCTGACCGACTCAGGAACCCACCCAAGGCAATAAAGCGCCTGCAGTAAAATATTAATCAAATGCTATGCATTTTAGATTAGACTACCCATACACCAACACATTCATAATACATTCACCAGTTTTCCCCACTTTACATGCACCAATTACAGTACCAGGATCAGAATCAGCCACAGCGTCGGCTGAAAGCCAAACCAGAGACGAGCAACTTGTGAAGCTTGTCCAGAGATGTCCGTCTCCAGTTCATACTCTGTTGAATTCTTGTAGCTTTCATTCCAGTTGCTGTTATGGATACAATTCTCGTATGCGTAGCGCTCGCTGCAACCAAATGAATATATTGGCCATGATGGTTAGGGAAAAGCAACAACTGCTTACCAACAAATCTTTCTGAATTTGTCGCTGACACTTCGCGTCTCATCGTGCAACTCGTTACTCAGTATGTTCTCGACCACAGCAGTGCAGCTCGCCTGGCTCCGCAGTAGATCTAAAATGCCAATAAATGTTAATGAGTGAACAATGTGTGAAAATCTGGAAAAGTTGTGATAATATTTTGTGTAAAGTGTGCTGCTTGGCACATTAGTGTGCTGGTTGGCACATAAGTGTGCTGCTTGGCACATAAGCCATTAGGCTTATGTAAAAATGTAAGATTGGTGCTTAAGTTTGTGTGCTTACCTCTCTGAAAATCCGTATCGCCACAGAACTTACGGGCTAGATCTACATTATTTTTTAACGAGTCCTGTGAGTCCTTCCGACAACGCGCAGAGCGGTCATCTAAGCATTTCATACCTCGATTGACAATGCTATGATAAACAGAACAAAACATATACAATAATTTGAATAGGTAAAGCTTTTCTAATCATCATTAAGGGCCGTTTTCTCATGTTGGTGTTTTTGCAAATCTAGGTGGATTTGCTGCATTTGCTTTGCTCACGTTCAATGCTAACCATCTAGATGAATTTCGTATCAATCTACTTCAACCTCATTGATTTCAAATCCATGTACATTCTTATGCAAATTAAGTATTTTTTTGTATCCGCACATATGGTCACACTGAAAAATATTTGAAAACAAAAAACAACTGCTGCTAAAAACAGTTAAGTCTGAACTGTTATTAAGTAAACCAAAAATGGAAAACATTGGATGTGCCTTTAATATACAAGAACACCTGCAGACATTGCTGAAATTACAGATGCACATTCTGATTCCCCTAGTTCATTGCTTAAGCTAAGTTTACATATCCAAATAATTTGGCTAAATTTTGATAAAAATAGCCATGATTAAAGATTTTACAGGATTAAAATCTTAAACTATGGTTCCACGCAATAAATACGCAAATAGTTTGATCAAATATGGCCGAAAAGCTCCACAATTTGGCCTATATAGCCCGATTTTCATGAAAATTTGTCCATATTATATACCTGTGTGAACATAGGATTCGACATGAGACATGAGACAACCAATTGCGCAAAAACCATCTAGTTGCCAAATCTAGATGAATTTCGCTTTGAGCAAAAACATGAACATGAGAAAACGGCCCTAAGTTTATATAGATAGAAACAATTGAATGCATATTACCCACAGTAGTTATACTCAATTTATAGCTAAAGCTTGGTACTCAAAAGTAGAGGATATTCACGAAGCGCGAATGAATACAAGTTGGCATGTCATCTCTTAGTGTCCGTTTCAAAGATATTGGCATAAAACCAATTTTCCGAATTTTGACAGGCTTGACCGTTACCGTTACCGTTACCGTTACCGTTACCGTTACCGTTACCGTTACCGTTACCGTTACCGTTACCGTTACCGTTACCGTTACCGTTACCGTTACCGTTACCGTTACCGTTACCGTTACCGTTACCGTTACCGTTACCGTTACCGTTACCGTTACCGTTACCGTTACCGTTACCGTTACCGTTACCGTTACCGTTACCGTTACCGTTACCGTTACCGTTACCGTTACCGTTACCGTTACCGTTACCGTTACCGTTACCGTTACCGTTACCGTTACCGTTACCGTTACCGTTACCGTTACCGTTACCGTTACCGTTACCGTTACCGTTACCGTTACCGTTACCGTTACCGTTACCGTTACCGTTACCGTTACCGTTACCGTTACCGTTACCGTTACCGTTACCGTTACCGTTACCGTTACCGTTACCGTTACCGTTACCGTTACCGTTACCGTTACCGTTACCGTTACCGTTACCGTTACCGTTACCGTTACCGTTACCGTTACCGTTACCGTTACCGTTACCGTTACCGTTACCGTTACCGTTACCGTTACCGTTACCGTTACCGTTACCGTTACCGTTACCGTTACCGTTACCGTTACCGTTACCGTTACCGTTACCGTTACCGTTACCGTTACCGTTACCGTTACCGTTACCGTTACCGTTACCGTTACCGTTACCGTTACCGTTACCGTTACCGTTACCGTTACCGTTACCGTTACCGTTACCGTTACCGTTACCGTTACCGTTACCGTTACCGTTACCGTTACCGTTACCGTTACCGTTACCGTTACCGTTACCGTTACCGTTACCGTTACCGTTACCGTTACCGTTACCGTTACCGTTACCGTTACCGTTACCGTTACCGTTACCGTTACCGTTACCGTTACCGTTACCGTTACCGTTACCGTTACCGTTACCGTTACCGTTACCGTTACCGTTACCGTTACCGTTACCGTTACCGTTACCGTTACCGTTACCGTTACCGTTACCGTTACCGTTACCGTTACCGTTACCGTTACCGTTACCGTTACCGTTACCGTTACCGTTACCGTTACCGTTACCGTTACCGTTACCGTTACCGTTACCGTTACCGTTACCGTTACCGTTACCGTTACCGTTACCGTTACCGTTACCGTTACCGTTACCGTTACCGTTACCGTTACCGTTACCGTTACCGTTACCGTTACCGTTACCGTTACCGTTACCGTTACCGTTACCGTTACCGTTACCGTTACGGTTACCGTTACCGTTACCGTTACTGTTACCGCAAATAAATTTTTGAGTATATGCACTATTATAATTATAATAATTTTTATACCCGTTACTCGCAGAGTAAAAGGGTATACTAAAGTCGTGCAAATGTATGTAACAGGCAGAAGGAATCATTTCCGACCATATAAAGTATATATATTCTTGATCAGCATCAACAGCCGAGTCGATATAGCCATGTCCGTCTGTCCGTCAGTCCGTCCGTCCGTCTGTCTGTATGAACACCTAGATCTCAGAGACTAGAAGAGCTAGAGCAACCAATTTTGAAATGTAGACTCCTATTGTCTGCACGCAGATCAAGTTTATTTCAAATTTTCGCCACGCCCACCCACGCCGCCACAAATTCAAAACGTAGATTTATATTCGCAACATCTATAAGCCCTGAAATTTTCATCAAGATCGGATAATAAATAGCCGAGTTAAAAAAATGGCATACTTTTCGGCTGACCCACCTCAGCCATACAGGAAGGCTATTAAACATTTGTTTCCATGAGTAACGGGTATATCGAAGTCGGTTAGAGCCGACTTTAACTTACGCTCTCGTTTAACCTACGCTTCTTTTAATTTCCTTGCCAGTGTCAAAATCGATTCTGCTGTTTGTCTTGCGCTTTTAAGTTCTCGGGCTAATATATTTACAATAGCATTCATTAATTTGGTTGCTATTAGTTTGTAAACTAAACGCAAAAACAAATTCTGCATTCCTGTTGCCGTGCATTTAGATTTGTTCTTTCGTTTTATTTTATTGTATTTGCCTGGCTTTTTGGTCAACCGATCGCGCTGTCTTGTTGTTGTTGGTGTTGGTGTAGCTTAACTCCCTCCCGCTCCCACTCATCTCTCTCGCGCTCCCGATCGCGTCCACCCGCGCTCTGACTACTTGTGTGAATTACAGTTACTGTGTGTTTTGTGAATTTAATTTTTGTTTTTTATCTGCTTGAAATAGCTGTAAGCTGTTTCTGGTTGCTCCAACTGTTTGCCGATTGTTTGATTTGATTATTTGGTGCCGAGTTTAATTGCCCTATTTAAACAAGTAAGAGCGTTGTAGTCGAGTTTCCCGACTACAAAATACCCTGTTCAATTGAGACACACATGCAAACACACTCTCATACACAAGCGCATGCACACATACGAGCGCACACATACACACACAAGCGCGCTCACACGCGGCCTGCGCAGGCAGCGCTGCCTGCATAAAGTGGTCGCCTCCTCCCCCCCCGCTCCCATAAGCTAAATTGCTTAATAACTTTTGTGTTTTTGCTCGTATCTTATTTTCCTCTGGGGAGTAGTTAGATATAAGGCCTAGGATGGTATATATTAAGCCACCAGGTTCTAACTTTAAAATTGTGGCTGTGACAGTTTTTTGCGGTTTAAGGGGGGTGGGGGAGGAATTTTCCAAATCTGAAACAAACTTGAACTGGGTACGGTATACACCTTTGTGCATGCCAAAAATTTGTGTCTCTATCTCTTATGGTCTCTGAGATCGACGCGTTCATACAGACAGACGGACATGGCTATATCGACTCGGCTGTTGATGCTGATCAAGAATATATATACTTTATAGGGTCGGAAAAGCTTCCTTCTGGCTGTTACATACATTTGCACAACTTCATGATCCCCTTTTCCCATTTTTAATGGGAACAGGGTATAAAAATGAGTTATCCGGTCTGCTTTAACAAAAAGTGAAAGTTGTCGTCTGCCGCCAACGATACCTTTATCGTGTGTTGGCTTTGTGACCATGTTATACATGTCAAATGTGCTGGTTACACTGCCAGGGTTAAAGACTGCATTGAGCTAGACAGTGGACTGAAGTGGAGTTGTGGGTCTTGCCGTGAAATAGAAATGGACATGAGATTGTTTTTGAGGCAGACTAGAGATGGTCATAAGCGCGTGTTTGCTAATCTTCGGAAAGTTACTGACGAGTTTATGACGCTGGAATCACAATTTGCCAGTTTAAAACTGATGAATGAGTCTCCCACTCGCAAAAAAACAATTCGCTCGGGTGTGCCTCAGGAGCAAAGTGTTCTTTCTGTCCCTGATCAGGCTCAGGGCTCATCTTCTCCTAGCATACAGCGTCTAATATCGTCTAATACTTCGGCTCCAGCGCGGAAGATAATTGATACAGGAAATTTTACCACCACAGACAGTGGCATCTCTGATTCCAATTTAGCGATATTAGATGAAGTGTCCGAAATGTCCGTCCAGGAGTCCCTACCCCCACTGTTGAAAGTATACCTATAGGGAGTGCAGTGGTGGCGCTACGTGTTCCTCCTATTTCGGTAAACATTACCGAGGTAGCTGAGGTATCAAGTGCTCCAAAGCCCCTTATAGGTATTCCACCGAAGAAACATATATTTGTGTCTCGGCTTGCCCCTCGGCCTGCACATTCAAACCAAAATTCAAGCCGCAGGTATTTTGGTGGAAAAGTTTTAAGTTTTCGTATGAAAGGGATGTTGCCTCTTTTAAAGTAAGTGTCCCGGATAAAATTTTTAGAACAATTTGTTCAAGGGATTTCTGGCCGGAACATTTAATAATCGAAGATTATATTGCCAAAAAGAAAAATCGGCCTCCTATATATTTGTCTTTACCTTTTAACCCTTCTGGCGCCTCTACCTCTACTGTTGCGTCAAAAAACTAACGTCCTCCTATCTGCTTGCCTATCAAAATGTACGTGGTCTTAATTCTAAATTAGCTAAACTCTTTGTAGACAGTATATCTTTCGATGTATCTTCTCTGATTCAACAGTTTTTCCCGCTAAATATAACACTTATAGATGCGATCACTCTTCCCGCGTTGGGGGTGGGGTTTTAATTGCTGTGGATTCCGGCCTTTCGTCGGAGTTGACTTATACTTTAATTCCCCATGACATCGAATTTATAAGTGTTAAAATAACTTTTTTCTACTTTTTCCGTATTTATTACTTGTTCCTATTTTCCTCCACATTCCAATCCCACAATTTACTCCTCTCACCTCTCTGGCATTGAGTCGATCTCTCTGTTATTATCAAACAGTGACCTATTGATTGTTCTTGAGGACCCCTTTCATCCTACATTGGAGCTTACCATTGAATTGCCCTCTCGAGTGTGCTCAGCTTCTGGAAACTCGACGGCTAAAACCCGATGTTTTCAAAAAACAGATTTTTTAAAACTTAACGATTTTATTTTTGAAACCGATTCGTCTCAATTGTACACTTGTACAGATATTGATGTTGCCATACAACTTTTTTATGATACCTTGTACTCGCTTTTTGATGTTTGTGTTCCACTTGAGCTCCCTCGCTGTTCTAAATATTCAGCCTTGGTTCACAAGAGAACTAATAAATTTGAAAAACAAGAAGTTAAGGTATTTCAAAAAGTATAAGAATTCGAAAAAATCATCTGATTTCTCCAGTTATGTTGATGCTCGTTCTAGATTTAATGTGCTGAACGCGCAATGTTATAAAGACTCTCGTTAACCGTTGCAGACTTTAATTCTCGCACAATCCTAAGCAGTTTTATACGTTTGTTAACTCTAAACGCAAATCTTCCACTATACCCTCTTCTGTGCGGTATGGTAATGCGAAAGCAAACACTGATCAGGCCATAGCCGATCTGTTTGCCGATTTTTATGTCAACCTACTCGTCTTCTAGCTTCTTTGCGAATCAACCATACCCCTATCTGTTGAATGGGTCTAATTGTATTTTTAGCCCTGTAATCACTGAAAGCTCTCTCCTTTGCGATCTTAACTCTGTTAAACCTTTGTATGCACCGGGTCCCAATGGAGTACCTGCTTGTGTACTTAGATTTTGTGCTGATGCACTTTGTAAGCCTATTCATAAATTATTTTAATTGTCTCTTGAGTCATCCTCTTTCCCTGTGTTGTGGAAGGAATCTTATATCATTCCTCTCCATAAAAAAGGTAATAAGTCAGATGTTGAGAATTATAGAGGTATTTCCAAAAGCTTTTGAGTGAATTATGACATCTCAACTGCAACATTTATGTAGTTCCATTATTTCACCCTATCAACATGGATTTGTGAAGCGTCGATCTACTACCACTAACTTATTAGAGCTTACATCATTAGTGATCAAAGGGTTCTTTGGTAAGATGCAAACTGACGTCATTTATACTGATTTTAGTAAGGCTTTTGATTCTGTTAATCACTCCTTATTGCTTCATAAACTGAGTTTAATTGGTTTCCCAACTAACCTTCTTAGTTGGATCTCTGATTACCTAAGTTCTAGAACACAAAAAGTTCTATTTTGTAATTCATATTCGAAACTAATCCAGGTTACCTCTGGTGTACCCCAAGGTAGTCACTTGGGTCCATTGCTTTTTACTCTCTTCATAAATGATCTTCCGTCTGTCTTGACTCACTCTCGTGTGCTTATGTACGCCGATGATGTGAAACTATGTTTAACATATAACGATTTGGTTTCCCGCTATAATTTGCAAGCAGACTTGGATGCATTTCAGTCTTGGTGTAAAGATAATCTATTAAACCTTAACAGTTCCAAGTGTAAGGTTATGACATTTTACAGGAGCTTGCCACAATTCTTCACTTATATGCTTGATAATGTCCCACTTGAGTGCTTAAGTGATTCCTGGAGTGTTCTTGGGTTTACTAAGTGCTGGTCGAATGAATTTGATGATCCCTATACGACGAAGATTTTGTACACTTCTCTTGTCCGTCCGATTCTCGAGTATGGATCATGTGTATATAATGATAATGATAACAAATATTCGATACATCAAGATAGAATTGAATCTGTGCAAAAACAGTTTTTATTGTTTTGCTCTTCGTGGTCTGGGCTGGAATCCTGAGGTCCGTTTACCATCGTACTCTAGTAGACTTCTTTTGATTAACCTTCCCTCCCTTATTAACCGTAGAGTTATGCTTGGAGAAAGTCGGTCAAACCTGACTATGATATAAATACTTTGCTCTTACTTCCAGTCAAACATATTAATTTGTAAAATACAAATTCAATGTAAATAGCTATGTATGTACAGCGTACACTGTGCAGTGTATTGAACGTTTTATTGTTCATTTACTTCTACTTCTATCTATCTACTTCTACTCTATATATAAAACAGTGTGTCCTGACTGACTGACTGACTGATTCACTAATTCACTGATTCACTGACTGATTGGCAATCAACGCAGAGCGCAAACGGTAAGATATAGAAGGCAGAAATTTGGACAGGAGTTTCCACTAGTGGTGAAAGTGCGTACTAAGACGGGGTTTTGGCCTTAAAATTTTGCATGAAAAAAACTGTTATCGCTATCGCTATCGCTATCGCTATCGCTATCGCTACGTTGCCGTAGCATGCTCCACATTCTCCAACTTCTGACACCGCGTATTAAGAAACGCTGTAAACTGCTCTGCTGATGGTATTTCCCCAAATGGCACATGCTCCTCCCATTTTGTTTGCGTTGCGTTGTCCATTTTTTGAAGAAGCATGTACACTATCATGCATCCAGCTATCTGCTCCGAGGTACCCATTGCCTGCAACGCACGCAGGTGTGCATTCAGCTTGTCCGAGAACTGACGAAGTTTGGCAGCAGACGACGACTCCACTCTTTCAAGCCCCAGAATCTCGCTGATGTGTGCCTGAAATACAAGTCGTTTATTACTAAAACGTTTTTTAAGCAACTCTACGACAACAGTATAGTTGTCACTAGAAATCTCCAGCGCTCTGATGGCATCTAAAGCCGGACCCTGAACACAGGATCGCAAGTGCTGGAGTTTCTCAATACTTGTCAAGTCCGGATCATTCACGATGATTGTGTTAAAAATAGATGAAAAGTCTGCATATTCCGTGTATCCTCCAGAAAATATCGGCAGCTGGAGCCCTGGTATGCGCGACTTGCTTGCCAAGATTACAGTTGGCTGTTCCGTAGAGGAATCATGGCGAAAAGTTGAACTTGCCGGCGGTTGAGATTGACGACGCGTCGCGGCAGCGTCGCGACATTGCAAATTGGACCGAACGCGTACTTCCAACGAAACGACAAACTTGTCAAACTCATCTCGCTATTTGCTACCAATTTCATTGTTATCGAGTTCTTCAAGCGAATTATGCGAGAGATTAAAATCGGCTTGAGCTTGTTCAATTAACTTCAAACGCACTTCCAAATCAATAATGCTGATTGATTCGATTTTGCCCACAGCTAACGCACGATCAAAATTCTTTACACGCTCGAATAATGTAGACGCTTTGCGCTTCAAAAAAGTCCTGTCTTGCACTGGAGCACTCGAAGCGTGGTGGTTGGGCTATCAGTCCAATGATCCTACTTAGCAGGGATTTGCTATTCCAAAATGTTTTAATTAATATCTGTTGATTTGTGTTGGTTATAAAGATTTATAGTCAACCAAACACCTTGAGCTAGCCAGTTGTAACATTGACTAATTTAATTAATATTATGTCTGAGGGTCACCAAATGTTGAACTAGTGACCTTTTTAACTAGCCTTTGGCTCAAAAAGCCAGCAATGATTTGACCACAAGACTATGGCCACCAAATAATTAGAAGCGATGTCGAGGTTCGTTTATATGTGCATATATGTATATGCATTACACCAAATGCTTATTAAGCGAATTTAGCGATAGTTTGTTGATAGATTTGATACAATTGATAATTGGACAAACGCGATAGGCAAATCAGACGTGATCCCTGCCGGTTGCAATTAACTATGATTCGAGACTGAGCAGCCAAAGTGGCCAGCGCAGCTTGCTGTGCAGATGCCAAGAAGCTGAAAGAGTAATTGTTACAAGGTTCTCTTAATTTTGATTATTAGTTTGAGCTGTTTGGGAAAGGCGCTTAGCCGAACAAATTATTTGCCCACAGAATTTTCCGGGAATTTTCACATCGCATTGGACATTGGAAAATCACATTTCAAACTATTTCGTATTCTATGCTTACAAACCGAGTTTCAACTCAATCGGATGAAAAGTAGTTTCATGCAGAAATTTTCGGCCATTTTCTTCCTGGGTGGATTTTCTAAAAACGGAATTGTCGAATTATTTCGCGTACTACGCTTACAAACCAAACTTCATGTCAATCGGATGAAAAACAAAATTTTTCCCATACAAACTTTTCCGACGCTTTTTCGGCTTTTCCGGTTGGAATTTTCAAAAACCCCGTCTTAGTACCCACTTTCACCACTAATGTAAATTCCTGTCCAAATTTCAGCCTTTTATCTCTTACCGTTTGCGCTCTGCGTTGATTGCCAAACAGTGAATCAGTGAATCAGGACAAACTGTTTTATATATACAGGAGACTTTATCGTTATCGTTATCGTTATCGTTATCGCTATCGTTATCATTCCAGCTCTTACCATCTCATCTTTGGTTTGTACATTTTTGATCCGTGCCGCTATCTCTGAAGTAGCCAGCATAACATAACTTGGATATCTACTGAGACAGTACACATGCTTAAGACGTTCGCCAGTACGATGCTCTACTTCAAAATCGAAGTCCTGAAGATAAACGATCCACTGCGTAACTTCCCTCGGAACATCTGTCTTCGCAAAATTTGGTCTGATTCGGATGACTATATCTTAAGGATGATTTCAAAAACAGCATTTGCAAGGGTATAAAAACTTCGGCTCAGAAGAAGTTAGCTTGGCCTTCTCGTTTCGTTTAGAATTTACACACGCGCGTGTAGGATTTCAATATCCACACGTCGCGTGTCGAAAACCTACACGTTCGTTTGGTATTCAGATAGCTGCATGAAAAATGTAGAAGTTATTTTCAACACGAGGCGTTTAGATATTAAAATCCTACACGTTACGTTTGGATTTCTGCACGTCGCGTGTAGCTTTCTGAATTCTACAATTTAGCAATTTAGCAGGGCGCAACACGTTTCATTTAGCCTTGACGTTTCTACACGCGCCGTGCAGCCAATTTTGTTTTCTCTGTGTAAATACTTTAAGATCGAGGACGATCTTATGGTCAGGATGGCCGAGCTATAAGGTTGTACATGTAGCCCTGGTATAACGTTGCGTAGGTAGCCCTGGTATATATCGATACTCCCGCGAACCCTGTTATCGATCAAGGCTACACACGAGGCTTATCGGTATCGAACTCTGGTCACACTGCAGAAGGCGTCATTCACGGTTGAACCGAAGAAAATAAAAGTTGTACAAATAAAACTTAATTAACCCGAGTTCACAAAATTAACACTTGCAGAACTGTAACTCTTAATAAAAACCAGCGTTATGTTATTTGGCTGCTGGCAAAACAGTTCATCTTATAAGTAAATGACCGTTTCGACATAGGGTAAAGACCTAGCCACTGGAAATTCGAGTTTGTTTTGCACAATCTCGCCGCGCTTACAACAAACATTAAATGGCTAAAAAGTTATTGAGGAAAATTTAAGGGGGATTCCAGGATCAGTGGGTGCTATCGACGGTCAAATAAATTTAATAGTATGTTCCAAATTCTATTTGGCAGTTTGTTGTTAAAAATTCAAAATTTCCGCCATTAAAAAATATCGACCACTTTGTTGCCTGAAAATTCTATAAAACACGTTCACCAGCAGCCAAACACTTTTTTGTTGATTGATGATTTATGTTAGATGATTGGTGTATGCTGGTGAACGCGCTCAATAATACTTACTATGAGTATCCACATTGTGTTCCTCGGACTTATTTATTCGGAAAGAACCCAATGATTCATTAATTTTGTTAAAATGAACCCAGGTAAATGTCGTTCCACCACTGGGTCCTATTTTTTGTTTCTCCTGCCTAGAAATACATATATATATATATATATATATAGGGTGGGGCAACATAACTCCCGTATCTGAAATGAGCGTCATTCCGCTCAACGATAACCTGGAGGGCTTGGCGTGGTCTCACTCGAATGGTGAGGTCTTAAAGTTTTATTACCTCCCAGTCAGGCGTGATCATGCGGTCTAGCAACGTGCAAAGAGCATTTGCCGTAGAGGCCATTTATCCAACAGTGATCACAACGCAGCGGGCCTTCCGAAATCATTTTCATCTCGCGCCCTTGGCCCCTGTTCCAGACGGGAAATGAATTGTTGGTTGGGTCAACTGGTTTCGTGTAACTGGTAGTGTGGTGAAAAAATAACCTGTTGGCGCCCGGCCCATCAGATCACCAGAAAACGTCGAGGCTGTGAGACAATCAATTCTCCAATCACCGCAGCATTCTGCTCGCAAGCATGCAGCGGCCCTTGGTTTGTCTGCGCATACTGTAAGGCGAATTCTTCACGATGACCTTCATCTGCATCCGTACAAGTTGGCCATGGCACAGGAACTTTCAGAACGCGACTTTAATTCTCGAAGAAATGGATGTGAAGCGTTTCTTGAAAACGTCCCTGAGGATGCAATTGTGTTTTTCAGTGATGAAGCTCACTTTCACCTGAGCGGATGTGTCAATAAACAAAACATGCGAAACTGGACGGGATTTATGTTGCCCCATCCTGTATATATACATGCGATATTGACATGGAAATGTGTATTTTTAAAAGCAAATTATATCTACCTATATTTTCGCGAAAGGTGGTTGATCTTCGTTCGAATATCAGTCCAACCGCCCACGAACCCGGCATCGCTCATTGCATCCGCCATCTCCATGTAAACATGAGAGTTCTTCCGGGTGCCTCTCAAATCGCCAATGTTTTCCTGCCAAATGTCTATCAGTTTGTTCTCCATGCCAATTCACAAATGAATAAACATTTAAATATTAACGTACCGGTTTCCTTGTCAGACATTTTTTATTAAATATGTATACATCTTTTGCCATTCTATTTCGTTGACATTGTTTATGTTTCTCAGTGAATAGCAAATTTTTTGTGGTGGACCAAAAACTATCGTGAAAATACTGATTGGAACAAAGTAAAATAGGAACATCCCCAGAAGATGTTGAAATGATGATAAAATGTTGGCACGGAAAAAGCTTATGGAACATCTGTTCTGAATTAAGCAGTTATATTTTTAATTTCAAATATTAACGTATTTAAGTTGAATATGTAAGCCGAGTTGGCAATCCTTATTGTAAGAATTTGGTATTTTCAAAGATGCCTAAAACGGTAACACTAATTAAAAAAAGACCGCGAGTCGAGTGAAAGGCTTCAAGCAGCACAGACAGTGCAAAGAGCTCAGACAGTGCAAAGAATAAAAATAAATAAGGCTGACCGCCAAAGACAAGGCTGACCGCCACAAAAGTTAAATTGTTTAAGTTTTAGTTTAAGTTGTTGTTTAATAAATAAAAATACAAAATTGACATAAACGACGAAGAAGAAACATTTGGAATTGGTCGATCGAACCGGATAATAACTAAACATATATTTACAGGTGTGTGTCACACAACGTTATGGTCCTTCAAAAGCCTAGCGAACAACATTATGGTCCTTCGAAAGCCTAGCAAACGGCAAACAGGCGACATCGTGAAATTCCAAGAATTTCATTTTCAACAACAACAACAACGAAATTTCGTATTACACCAGAAGTGTGTGTATGTCATCAGACGCGTATACACATGTATGTAGCTTGAAACGGCACCCTTCAGTTCCAGAATTCACTACTCGTAAAATTCACTAGGCTTTCACGCATCAGCGTTGACGTCGACGTCGTCAGAGCTCAATTCTGTGAATATTTGTTGTTGCAATATTACCCACAAAAAACCCACATAAAAAGGCCACGCCTCGCGCTGCTCTCACAGGCAAAGACAAAAGTTTTGCCAACGCCAAACGAAGAAGTTTGCATACCCTTTAAATTTGTGCAAGCACTAAAACTATATTTTAGGTATATATTTTAGAATTTTAAAATAAGAGGCTTGGACAGGTCGTTTCTGGCATAGCCTTATGATGGAATTTGTTCATTATTTTCCCAAAAGCAATCAATTATTTATAGATCATAAATAAATGTATTCATATACTTCATATAGTCGGATATGCCTTTGCATTGAGTAGGTAAAAGTAACCGAAGGTCAAAAAAAGATTAACGGCGCATCAACTGTTGCTTTGGTCTTTTGCGTTTCCGTACCCGTCGTCACTTGCGTAGAAAAATCTAAGTTGCATTTGTGTTTTTACTGGCAGCGCGAGACGTTTAACTTGCCAATTTGTTTAATTTTGTTGTGGCCGAAATGATCGTATGCGCATTAATTGTCTGCAGACTAGTTGCTGTGATGTGGATAGCTTCTCTTATGTAGTTTTTTTCATTCAATTCTAATATTAGTTTTCAATATTTATTTGCTATTTGTAAATTATGTTTATTATTCAATATATTGATAAATAAAATGGGTGAATAAAACAAATATAAAATGTTGCGTGTTTGGGAATCGGGAGAAAAGTACTTGGTTTATTATTTTATGAAATTCATGAATCGAATAATCATCATAATCATCATTCATCGGTGATTTTTGCAACAATTTCATCGAAAATCTAATATGAATTTATAGGTAAAATCATTGATGAATTCTGATACAAATTCATCGATGATTCAGTTACTCTTTGCAAAAGTCATGCAGGAATCATGGGTGAACCATAAGTGAATTAATTGGTGAATTCATTAATGAATTTTGCAAAGAAATCATGATGAAATCATCGATGAATCTATACGTGATTCATCACTGATTCACCCATGAACAGTCATGCATGACCGCCTAGGACATGCCCATGTCAAGTTCACCACTTTTTTGTATGGGAGCTCACTGATGATTCATCGATACCCTAGGCCAATTCATCGGTGAATCATTGGTGATTCAAAGGTGACGCGAACTGAAGGGATATGTAATTCACATATACACACTTAACCGGCAACTGTACATAGCAAATTTCTAACAACTGGAATATTCTGGATTATGCTACTACGCAATAAAAAATCGACTGCAAAAATGGATACAGAAAATGACAAAAGTCTGCAATCGACAAAAGACAATGGGCGTGTTCACCAGAAATATTGATCGCTGAGCAGGTATCAGGAAAAAAATTATACATCGAAAAGGATCTGCTGAACGCAGTGCTACATTTTCCCCCAAAGTCGCTCAAAACAAAAAATCGGCCTGCCGCACTCCTTACGCGTTAGCACTTTTTCAGAAGCGTTAGAGGGTGTTATCGCAGTAGCGCTTCCCCTTTTTTTTGCTAAGGCGTTAGCACTTTCTTACGTGGACGGCTGATTTCGTCGCCATGGAGAATGTACGTAAGTAAACTGCAAATATTTTTAAAAATGTTTATTAATTCATTTCATTCATTTACAGCCGATGAGAAAAGGTGGAGTTGTAAGGACACCGAACTCCTCCTTACTTTGTATCAGGAGAAAAAGGATGATTTCCGTGACCCAAAGAATAAGAAGAAGTCGACTTGCATTCGAATCGTGGCCAAAATGGAAGACTACGGTGTTTTTGGGCAAACTCCTGACAAACTTGACCGGAAATTCCGAAACTTGAAGAAAACCCAGGACAGCATAAAACTGCGAAATAAAAACACTGGCCACGGAACCACCAAGTGGGAGTTTTTCGACGAAATGGAATCCATGCTAGGTAATGACCTGGCAGTAGCAGGTTGTCGTACCCTAAGTAAATTTGCGACAGAGGAGGAGAATATTGAGCAGCTATTGTCATGGGAAGACTTTGGGCTTGCTCCTACCTTATCTGACGGGCGTAAAAGCAGTTCGATGGTAGAAGAATATGACGATATCGCAGTTTAATCCAGTAGCATCCGTAATAAACGGAAACGGAAGGCTGCTGTAGAAAAGGAATGATATTACGCCAACAAAAAGGCTATTGAAGTGTAGGAGGCCCGTACTGAAAAGCTAAGCAAGCTACGAGAGGTTCTGCAGGAGTCCAACAAGTTGGAAGCTGGGCGCAACCAGCTTCTAAAGGAGTATCTTTCCAAAGCACCCCCAAAAAGACTTAT